>VXBW01001219.1:542596-579945 GCA_013400375.1 Thinocorus orbignyianus
GGCGGGGATGGAGGGAGAAGCGAGGGGTGAAATGGTGTGTTTGTGAGGCCCTCCGGGTGCGAGAGGGTATGCAAGGGAAGTGTGAGGGTGCGAGAGGTGGTGCGAATGCCAGGGGGCAGGTAGGCATGNCATAAGACAACACGTTTTGGGACAGTGTGACAGAGCTTGTGGGACAGGGGGAGTGAGCATGTGGGTGTATTGGAGATGGGGAAGGGTGTCTGTGGGTGTGCACAGATCACCTTGTACAACAACAAGCCACGCAAGGAGGAATGGTTTTATTTTGTACCAGAAATAGCCCAGCCTGGTAAGCTATTGAAAACACAGAGCTGCTCCTTGCAAAGCTCTCTGGTGTGCCAGAGATAAGGCTGTCCTGGCATGGCCTCCGCTCCCCTGGCAGAGCTGATCCTTTCAATGCCAGGAGCCAAACCTGCAAGTGAAAGGGCAAGGTCCAGGAAATTAAGCAGGTTGAGAAAACGAAGCAGGTCCAGAACCTGCATGGATGGAGGCTGGCTGTGTGCGGGCTTGGCCAGGTGGGCTGGATGTGTGGGGCTGGGAGAGGTTTTTCTAGCAGCTGGGATTCCCTGGGAGGATCCCTCCTACCTCCCTGTGTGCTGGCAGAGGCCATTCACGGTGAGTCACCTCCGTCTGCCAGGGAGGAAGAGGTAGGAGAAGACATCTGTGGTCAGGGAGTGATTGTACCCACCATCTCTTCAGCAGGTTTATGACCTGTGAAGACCCCTTACACTGAATTGAGCCTTGCTTCCTCACATCTGCATGTCCTAAAATGCAGGGCAGAAGTCAGAAAAATACGTTTTTTTCTTTTTTTTTTGTTCCAGTGCCCGGGAAAGAGGCAGGGCTGCTGAGCTGAGCGGTGCAGAGAGCTTTGCTCTCTGGCAAGGCTGCAATTAGATGTGCTTAGTCAGCCCTCTCCGGCAGCAAGCTCAGTGAGCATCACATTTTGGTTCCTGGGGGAAGTTCCTTTCTGGAGTATTGCCAGGAAAAGCTTACACTGTTGTTCTTTTTTTTTTTTTTCTTTTTTTTTTTTTTTTTTTTTTTTTTTGGAAAGCTTAATAAGAAAAAAATGGGAAAGGAAAAAAAAAAAAAAAAAAAAGAAAGAAAGAAATGCCTACAGATCTAGGTTGGTCTATTTTAGTCTGACCTCTCCTGCAACCATTACTTTGCACATTTGAGCTGACTATCATCTCCATCCAAAAATAGCCTTGCTGGATTCCCAGTCTCCCATGCGGGTCCTTCCCCCGATGGACTTCCAGCCGCAGTGCTATTATAAAAGGCGCTGAATTTGAAAGTTGTGTACAAAGTCTCTGCTTCTTAGCAATTTAAGATGATTTAAGTGTAGCTCATGAGGCTGTGCCAGCACCCCCAGCCCTCAAATGTCCCCAGGCACAGGAATGCTCAGGTTGGGAAGGAAGACACCTGAGGCCTGGTTAGTTTGGGGCTGCTGGTCTTCTGGGTTGCCACTGCTCAAGGATGGGCAGCTCTTCCCAGTACAGCTGAGATAACCCCATCTGAGACCAGGGGAGCAAGGAGGAGTGTTTAATCACAAGCTATACTGTGCTTGTACCCTTAGGGCCAGAGAATGGGCTCTGACCCACTTCACTTACTAGTATGGACTTGCCATAACATCCATGTGTAGTTGCAGAGGCTGGTTTGTCCATATGATGCCTGGTGTTTCTCAAGGAGAAGAATGCCAGGCGCTCTGGTCCTACTCCACATCGCTCCTTGCTATGGAATAGGCGTGGCTGCCCCATCCCAGCCCTGCCTGCAGCTGAATCCATATCTTGCTCCAGCCGCTTCCCTTGGCACAGGCACATCATTAGTGCAGGTGCCTGCCTGAATCAGGCACTTCAGCTGAACTGGGGAAGGTGTGTTTATTGCCCGGAGCAGAGCTGGTCTTCGCTCCCCAACGAGTTGTTATGAAAGAAGGCAAAGGAAGTGCTTGTTTTAAAAAGCTGGCACTGGTGAAAGCCAAGGACACCTGGATCTTATCCTCTGTTTTGTTCCTTTTGGTTTTGATTTTGCCAGAGACAAGCCAACACAGCGATTGTGGCTTGTAAATGAGGTGTGGCCATGACTTGGCTGGAGCACAGATCACAGCAGTGATCTATATTTAGATCCCTCGTTTCTTGCCAGATGAAGTAAAATATTAAAAACAGCAGCTTAAGTAAACGTAACAGAAAAGTCACCACAGGAGTGAGCTGAAGTGACCCAATGTATGTGGCCACATACGTAGGAGACAACACAGGAGATCTAGTTGCAGAATTGAGGCCTAAACAGTATTACAGTAGAAGTCCACTCTCTTCCCAAATGCTGACTCTAATAGGGACCAGAGACTTGAGGAGAGCACACTTGGCCACAAGATTAATGTTCCTGCTTCCTATCCCAGGCATAGAATCATAGAATACCTGGTTGGAAGGGACCTCCAGGATCATCTGGTCCAAACTTTCTTGGCAAAAGCACAGTCTGCACAAGATGGCTCATCTTTGATTCCAGTTCTGCATCCCACACGTGGAGCAGTGCCTGGACCCCTTGGTTCTGTGACCACTGTCTCAGGCAGAGCAGAAGGACACTGAGAGGATCTCATGGGACCATCAGTGTCCATATGACCACAGTGTCCAAGCAAAACACTCACAATTTCACCTGACCCTCCAAGATTTGCTTTCATCAGGGGCTAGATCTGTAGAACAGAGCAGTGAATATCTACCAAAAGATTTGCTGTCACAGCTCATTCTAAAAGCAACCCCAGCCCCAGTGCTCATAGGGATGAAAGGGCAAAAACCAGAGCTTCCATCCTACATGAGATAATTTTTCCACTCTTTTTCCTGTGACGTTACCCTGG
Organism: Thinocorus orbignyianus; assembly: GCA_013400375.1. Lineage (NCBI taxonomy): Eukaryota > Metazoa > Chordata > Aves > Ciconiiformes > Thinocoridae > Thinocorus > Thinocorus orbignyianus. The sequence continues at coordinate 545,454 of VXBW01001219.1, forward strand.
GCAAGGACCAGAGCAGTTCTTTTGGGGCTTTGACACAACCTCAGTGAAGACAAGGCCAGGCTGGATGGGGCTTTGAGCAACCTGGTCTAGTGGGAGGTGTCCCTGCCCATGGCAGGGGGGTTGAAACTCAGTGATCTTTAAGGTCCCTTCCAACTCTAACCATTCTATGATTCTAAGATTCTAAGACAATTCTTTTCATTTCCTTGCTTCTGTCAGCTAAGGATAAGGTTGTGTTCCCCTGAAGCATGGGTGACATCTGGGGGAGGAAAAAGTGCATTTCCCAGACGACCTTTCACAAAATCCCACAATAAAATAAAATTTATCTTGAGTCTCCCCCTTCCACCTGTGCTCTCCTCCCTTCTCCCCAGGAGTATCTTCATGCCACACCCAGCTATGCATCATCTACCAAGACATTATGCTGAATATTTGGCTTTCTCCACATCTGAGCAGGCAGGTTCTCCCTCAGCTTGGTCTCGGGGAGCAGAGGGAACGCTTTGAAGCCCATCCAGGGGAGAAAATTGGCAGTAGCCAGGAGGTGATGCACGTTCTTCTTGCAGGAGCTCAAACTGACTCAACTCTCTTTGTTTTCTTCGCCTTTCCAGGAACTCATTGAGGTTGACAGTGAAGTGGTGTTTGAACTGGCTGCGTACATCTTGCAGGTAAGCACCCATCTTCTCTCACTTTGTGCTTCCTTGTGTTGCTTTACATTTCTTGACTTGCCAAACTCAAAATAGCTGTATGGAAGTGCAGGCGTTCCTCCAGTTGCAGGAGAAAGATGTTTTTATGTGGTTTTGATCGTTTATACCAATGCAAAAATAGGTGCAGAAGGCTCTTGAATCAGACTTCACACATGGAGCAGATTTCACTGCTCAACACTTTGCATATAAATGTGTATTATGTTTGCACTGACAGAGATATCCAAGACCCTGAGGTATGATATAAAGACAGAGAAAATTTGAACGATGAGTGTAATTTCCGAGGTGAAATCCATACACAGTGGATTCTTCTCCAGTGACTTTGCATCTGTTTTTCCAATGGATTTTGGCCCTCTAATGATCTCTATAAACTTCTTTATATGCAACTGTCTGTATTTTCCAAGATGGGCAGAAAGGCTTAAAGATTTATAAAAAAAAAAAGAAATATTAAAGCCTTTTAAAGTCCTGCTCTTCAGGAAGAGGGAAAGGGTCAGAGAGTGAATTACCAGCAGCGCTTGGTAAATCTCTGGTTCCCAAAGAGCAATCTTTTCAGTGTAGTGGAGATGTTTTTTGTGAAACATCTTTTTTTAGGAGCATGACTGTGGAAGCAGATCAGAGATAATTGTCAGATGATCTTTGTTCCCCTTTTGTACAGTGTAGTTTTGATATTTTTTTTTTCCCATTGGCCATGAAGCTGTGAGGAGCCACGTGAGCAGACAAGCCCTCTGATCGGACTGCACTAATAAATAACAACGCACTGCACTTCTAAAGCACTTTCAATGTTAAAGAAGCAATTAATGCGTAGGGATTTGAATCTTCATTAAAATCATTTTATGTAGCAAAAATGGAGCGAGAGCATCAGGATGGGGGACTCAATTAAAAGCACATTATAGCAATTGCATATTGGCTCTTGGGGGAAGGCACATCAAACAACAGGCTCTTTGTGAGAAGCAGCAATAGGGGTATGAATCTATTGTCTGCTCACCCTAATGAATAACTTGAGTGCTTTGTAATCGTACAGCCAGATCCAGATCTGCTGCTGTAGCCCTTGTTGCTGTGGTTGTTTCTCATCCCAGACAAACGCAGGATGTTACGTATATTCCTGTAGTAGTTTGATGTGTAACTTAATGAAAACAGTCAAAACAAGCCACACCTCTGCTGTCTGTAACCAGAAATTACTACAGCCCTTGTTTATGACAGGATCCGAGCAAAACATACTGCATTTTGTTCTACTTCTCACTGCAGCATTTAAGTCAAAGAACTGAAGTGTGGAGAATCTACCCTATAAAATTGGTTTTTTAGGTTCAGAATGCTCATCTCTGTGCAGGCCAGGGCATATCATTTGGGTTTTGCTCTATGTTGAACTATAATAACGATATGCTTGAGGACTCCTTCTTACAAACCAGAGGAGAGCTCATCTGCCCCTCAGTTTGCTTAGAGGGAAATATGAACATAGTAAAGGACTGTCAGAACTCAAGTGACTTAGTCTGCAGCCTTACTGCAAATTGGTGTGTTACCAGAACAAATTAAAGCACCACTGAAGCTGAACTTTACCCTGGCCTCAGGACTGAAGAACCGCTGGATGTGGGCTGACAGGTTTTGCGGCTGGATGGATGGATGTAAAGACAAAAGACCTGGATGCAAAACTCAGTCCTCTTGGCAGTGGAAACTCCCTCACTGCACAAACTACACTTTCACACCATGTTTTCTGTGTAGCTGACGGCAAATGAGGTGCTTTAAGTATTTGTCGTGTGAAATGCATATTGCCTATGGAAAATGCAAAATGCCTATTGCATTTATTGAGAAGGAGACTCACCAGATTTTGAGGATTTGCCAGATATGCAGTAAGACTCCTTTTACCGTCAGGCTGTGATGGTGATAAATTGCAACATCTAGTAAGGGAACTAAATACTCCCCTAAACACTGAGCAAGGAGTTAGAGAATCCTGTGTCTTGCATCCCCTTGAAAGCTGACAGTGAGCTAGCTCTTGAAAGTCTAGTTGCTAGAAAATAATGAGAATACTTCTAGAAAGAGTTAGGGGGGTTGCAGTCTCAGAGGCTCTAAGGTCACTAAGACTTCAGAGACCTTGTAGCATCCACATTGACCCCAAAAATTGTTTATTTATTAGCATTATTTCCTGCAGCTTCTTGGGTATCCACTAGCAGAACGAGCAGTCATCTGGCCCTGTACTAGGCAAACCTTTTGTTTGTTAGTCTGCCCAGCTCACTGCATCTATCATGGCACTTGACATTATATACCGGTTCCAAAAAATACATGAGGAATCAATTACAACAGGAAATTACTGCTAAATGAATTTTGCAAATGGCAAATCTTGAACAGCTGTTTTCCTTGATTTTTTTTTCTATTTTTAATGATACATTTTTAATTCTTCTTTCTTATTTTACAGGAGGCAAAGGGAGATTTTTCAAGGTATGTGAGATTAAAAGTTTCTGCTGTTGTGTGATGTGAGAATGAATCTGGTAAAATCAGTGTGAGAGCGATGTGACTCAGTTGTAGCTGTATAGCAATAGGAATGCATTGCTAACATAGACAGCATGATTCCTGAAATCATTTCTTCACAAAGCAAAGCCTTTGACCACAGCATGCCTTGCAAACAGCATTGTTTGTGACCTTGTTGTTGACAAATCTCTTTATATGCCCATGAAGTTCAGGAAGTAGACTAGTCTTTGGAAGGAAATCACTAAGGAAATGACATTACAATCACTGTTATATCACAGGTCCAGCCAGAGGCAACATTAAAATTCCATCACTAATTAATATTTCAGTTTGAATTTGGACAGAGTTGGGTTTGGTTTGTTGAATTTCCACTATCCCTTGAGCCAGATCTTCAGACTTGCTGTAAGAACTTCAGAGAGGTGACTGTGCTTGGTATTTCAGGAAACTTAATGAAATGCACAAGAATTTTCATTGAAGTTGACAGTATCTGTCAGTTGCACATTAGTAGCAACCAAAGGTCAGATGGCTGCTTAGTGCCTCATGTGGGAAACATGAAAGTTCTTCATCTGAGGCCTGGGAGAACTGTCTATGCTAAAAAATTCCCATACTCCATATATCAGGCCCCATCGGGTGTACTGTGTCCAGTTCTTGGGCCCCCAGTTCAAGAAGTTCAGGGAAATACTGGAGATACTCAAAACCCACCTGGTTTTGAGTTTTCCTGTGCAACCTGCTCTGGGTGGACCTGCTTTGCCAGGGAGCTTGGACTAGATGATCTCCAGAGGTCCCTTCCAACCCCGTATCATTCTGTGATTACTTTTACTGACCTGAATGTGAATTCAACTGAAGGGCCACACTGTTTCCAAGAAGAAACAAGATGTGAAGGGGCAGTGAGGATGAATTGCCAGATGAGCCTAAAGAGGTGTCTTAATTTTGTCAGCATTGAGATATCACTGAGAGAAGACTGTAATGATACTCTGTGCAGCCATAAGAGGGTGTGAATAACAGACAGGTTCTGCCTTCTGGTGAACTCTTAACTTCTAGCCAGCTAAAACTGAGACAAATCAGTGACAAGGAACAATACATTGCAAATACTGCCTGTCCGTCGTGGAATCTGAGATGACATAAGGTAATGTTTGCTGAAAGGAAGTTTAAATCCTTGCCTTATCATTTCTCAAAACTTTAATCAATTTGAAGAATCTTGATATGCAGCTGACCACAGAAACACAAGCCCAGTCTTGCTTCATTTCTCAGTTCCACCCGATTTGGAATAACTCAGCTATCAGCAGTGTTTGTTTAGGGGGTACTGGAGTGCATGTGGCTCTTGATCTGGTTTTCAGTGTGCTGCCAAGTGCTTAGCCCAGAAGAGCTGGACCAAGCAGAGTTTTGCCATTCAAACCCGTGATAAACCATGTCTTCTACTGGTTATGCTACGAAGAACAATATTTAATTTTTCTCTGAATACCTTGGACATGATGAAAATACACCTGGAAAGTGTACATTCAGACTATAAAACAGGGAATAGAAAGGAATCAGATGTCTCAGAGTAATAGGACTGAAAGCATTTTATCTTAAACTGTCTGTTTCCAGACCAGAAGTGGAAACAGCCGGAGGAAAGCATCCATCTGCTAAAAGTTGTTTGATGTCGCTTGTAAAAGGGATGGTTGAGTATCGCAGTGCATTTCTCTAGGCTACAGAGAAATGAGGAACCTGCTCTGAGAGCACAGAAGATACCTCAGCACATGGTGTTAAATGCTTCCTCCATGTCAGTGTAGCAGTCTTCACCATCCCCATGAAAACAGTTGGTTTTTAGTCTTTTCCACCTGTGGATCACAATGATCTGAATCACAGAATCATAGAACCATAGAATGGTTAGAGTTGGAAGGGACCTTAAAGATCATCAAGTTCCACCCCCCCTGCCATGGGCAGGGACACCTCTCCCTACAGCAGGTTGCTCCAAGCCCCATCCAGCCTGGCCTTAAACACTGCCAGGGATGGGGCATCAACAACTTCCCTGGGCAACCTGTTCCAGTGCCTCACCACCCTCACAGCAAAGAACTTCTTCCTAATATCTAATCTAAATCTCCCCTCTTCCAATTTAAAAACATTACCCCTTGTCCTGTCACTAGACTTCCTGACAAAGAGTCCCTTCCCAGCTCTCCTGTAGGCTCCCTTCAGATACTGGAAGGCTGCTATCAGGTGGAAGTGGAAGGGGGAATCCTTACATCCAAGTCAGACAGAAAAATGGTGTCATAATAACAACTTACTGACACTGCCAGGGGTTTTAATTTATAAATGGGCTTTGTTGGCAAAGCAATCTGCCATATTAGTGGAGTTTAAAGCCTAATTCTTGGAGGAAAGTAGAAGAAAGCTACCCTGGCCCTCTATGGTCTAGGAGAAGACTTAGCATCTCCAGGGATATCTGTCCAGCAGCTCCCCTCTAATGTGCTCTGACACGGGTGTATGTGCTGGGTGAGATCCAGGTGCTACTGAAGTCAGCATGAGGTTATTGTGGTCAAGATTTTGCCTGCTGAGATTTGTGGTTATTCCTATCAGCAGTGTAAAATCTGGGAGGCAAATCAAACCTGGGGCCAGCCAGAGGAACTGCAGATGAGACAAATGGTCTGCCTTCTCTTAGGGCTGAAGTTAGCTTCAGTGTTCAAAGTTAGTTCATGTTGAAATGCTGTTTGAAACAGAAGTGGCTACTCTCTGAAACAGAGAAGCTCTGCAGTTGTGAATGTTTTGCTGCTGAGATATAAAGAGCAGCATACATTGTGTGAAGGCTGAACTCTTGAACTCCTGCTTTGTTTTTGAAGAAATAAGTTAATTCTAAAGGGTTGCATGCTTGGAACATAGACTGCAGATTTCCCACACCTGTCCTGTCTACTGCCACCATCAGATTTATAGCCTGTGAGACCACAAGTTTCTCTTTGGCCATTATCCAGAAAAGTGCATAAGCACTGGCTCATTCCTAGTGATGGGAGAATTGCTGTTCCCCGTGGGAGCCTTCCTATGAGTCACCGCTGTTCACCTCAGGTGCTGGGAGAGCCAATGCCACATTGTCACCATTTCAGCTGCAGGTTGACACCTGCCCATGGTGGGCAGAGCATGATTACCTCCAAACCTCACTGCATCCAGGTGGTAGATCATGAGAGGCTGGTTCAGGACTCCTGAATGTAATGGCAACTCTGCTTTTTGGGCCTCGTGGGAGCTCGAAACCCAGAAGTTCTAGCAGCAACTGCTGCTGTCACTGCTACAGTGACAACAGGTTCCACTGCTGCTTTTGGGGGAGTAATCCTATGCCTCAAAATAATAACTGTGCTCATAGTACTACCCTTTCCTTTTCCCTGAAGGAGCTTATGTGCCATTTCAAGCACATGTCCTACATCCTTTGGTAGAGCATCATCATGCGTGAGTCTCTCAGTGCTGACTCTTGCCACCCAGGAGTACTCCTTAACTCAGGCATCGCAACAGCTGCCTGGTGTTTGGTAATCCTGGAGAGCACATTGTCTGAGTCACCCTGTCTGTCTTGAACAGACGCCACAATAGCCCTAATATATCAGTTTGGCATCTACAGCAAACAATTTGACTAAGGCCTTTTTCATTTCTAATGTGTGTTTCGTTTCAAAACCAAACCCATCAGAAACCCAGAGCTCCTGAACCCATTTAAATCAATGAAGAAAAATATTTCTCCGTGTTTGCTCTAAGTGGCCTCGTACGTCTCAGTTGTACAAAGGGCACGTCTTACTTGATACAGATACAGGCAGAGTGAGGTTTAAAGTAAAAGAAGTATTTCTCCCTGAGAAGTTTCTGGTCCTCTGCACTAAGTGAGAGTGGTTTTCACAGTGCTTAAGAGAATCCCCAAATGCTTCAGCTGACAAGACTGAAAAAGGGTTGCATTTAGGCTGGGACATACCACTGAATTTAGGACAACTGAGTGTCGCTGTTCAGCTGATTCTCAGGTTGAATAGGACAGTTAAGATTTGATCTGTGCTTTTTCGTATTAGTTACACAAATTTCGACTTCAAAGGCACAGCATCAGGTGTATAAAGCTCATAAACCAGTATCCTGCAGACAAATGTAAAGGTTATTAACTCCAGCTAATCTTGTTTCTGGTAGGGACCTGAGTCACACTTGGTTGGCAGAGCGTGGGCAGGACAAATTTCAATCCCTTACATGAACACAAGTCCTACAGGTGTGACCCACTTTAGACCTGCATAGAGGAAGGAATTAGAGTCCCCTGGCTAAATTTTGGAGGGAGGATCACATATTGTTAAAACAGTTGAGATCTTCCCCTTAATTAATCCTACTGGATTTAGAGTCCAGTCTAACATTGACCAAAATCTTTTGTAAACAGACCAACATCAGTTTTAAATGTTCAAAATCCGGCTCTTCAACCTTAAAAAGCTTCTATGTCAAAGCAGCTGGAAATAACATATACTGATCGTTTGTCCCTCAGTTTGGGGAGGAGAAAGAAAAAACTCCATGTAAAACATAAAACAAAATCCTGAACCCTTGCACCTCGTTCCTCAGACAGGCTCTCCTTGCTAGATTTCTTCCAGTTAAGCAATATGAGATATTTCGAGTGAACTCTGAGTATCTCCCAGCAACATATGAAAGAATAACAAGGGAGGAAAGCAAACGGCCAGTTTCCTGTTCAGCAGAATTTCACAATAATTTCAACATTTGGGCAGATGGTAATCTGACATAGTTTCAGGCTTACTTTTCTTTCTGTGTAACGATGTGTCATTGAACCAATTAGAATTTATTAGGGGGCTACAAAACTCAGGCTGCATTCTCACAACCTTAAAGAGAAGATCCTAAGCACTGTACTGTTTAATCTGAGGATCTCAGACTCTCTTTTTTCTCTGGCATCCAACAGAATTAATTACCATGCTGAGAAGAGGTGATAACTTTAACCTGCGGGTTTGTTTTGTTACTGATCATTGTTATAACACATGCTGGGGAAGGTATGAATTTCCTGAGACAACTGCATCTGTAATCTTGCAAATCTGCAAAATTACTGCAGCTAGTTTCCAAAAACTTTCTTTTTCTACCAAAAGCTTATGAAGTGGCTAGGTAGACTTTTACCCCCACGTGCAGGCAGAAATACTGACATGTGGTGACTAATTTATTTGGCCAAGATTCATTAAAGAGGCAGTACTAGAACTAAGACCAGAACTCATGAATTCCTGTCTTCTAGGTCCATTTTCTAGTCAGTTCACCTCATTTCTGGCTATTTAAACAGCTTTCAGGATCCCATACAGATGGCTTTTCCTGTTCAGTTTTCATACTCTTATTCAGTCTCTTAAATATTATAATTTCCACCATTCTGCAGGAATAAAGTGGTCGGGAGGACACAGAGAAAGTGTATTTGAAGCCTTTCCCCTGTATATTAATAAATCTCTATCAAAAGCAGCCTTCCATGAATAACAATCCTACAGGTTGGACACTTTCAAATATAAAATAAATGCAGCACAAGTGACCGGATTAAACAAACACTTTCTAAACACAGTAATAAAATAAACACACTGAGATATTTCACTAGAAAGAGCGGGAAAGGCGGGAAGTACAAAACCACTTGTGATCCTGCTGGAAACATTTTCAAAATTAAGGGGTTTGGTGTTTTCAAAGGCGCCGAGAGGAAAGTGACCTCATGGCCACTAGCTCAAATACAACCCAAGTCATTATTTTTTTTTCTTTTTTCTTGATTAGACATCCTTTGGGGAGTCTAAATTCATTTGTATTGAGATGAGTCTTGCCAGAAGACTTAGCGAATATACGGACCATGGAATTAAATACCTTTTTGTTCCTGGAAATGCTTACATGAAATACATTTGGTGCCTTGAAGTTGTGAAGCACTACCTGTATGGTATTTTCTAGGTACTGAGCAGAAATGCTAATCCCATCCAACAACATCATGAAGAATGTCTTTTTCTTTGATTCTTAAGACTTTTTACCACAGTGCAAGCAAGCTTTGCCCCTCGCTGACAGGAAAGACAGAGCTGACTTGGTGTTAGCCCTTTCTTTTATGGGAGCCATTACTGATTCAGCGTTTTTCCCAGACTCTCAAAGATAGTTAGCCACCAGTAATCTTGCCCTGCTTGACGGTTTTCTGGGATCAGAAACTTCCTGTTTGGAAATTACTCCCGTCTTCCCAGAAAAGTTTTGGAAATTTCTCAACTTCCTTCTATGAGCACCCAGGCTCAAAAAAAATCTTCACTTGAGGTCAGTGACTGCTACTTGTGCTCTGAGTTCCTTTTTCTTTCCCCCCACCTCCCCCAGTTTCTTTCAAAATGTCAACAAACTCAGTAAGAGCTGAGTGTGCATGTGCTGTGGAGGAGAAGTCTCTGGACAGACCCAGTAAACTCTGTAAACAGCAACAGCTTGTTTTCTAGGATGTCAGTCACAGAGCAGAGTGGCCAGATCAGCAGATAATGTGGAACAGAGAAGCTTCTTGTTCGGGCTTGTGCAGGTATTTGCCTGTTATGGAAGGAAACATCTGAATTGGTTTTGAGCATTTGAGTTCACAAAGGAGGATCTATCTGATGGTCAAATGCCCATGAGATTTAGGCAGGAGTGGGTGTTCAAACACTGTTTGTCAAGAGTCATTTGACTTGGCAAATGAGGTGCTACTCAGTGGTTTTCTCATGCATGGAAGTGGTTGCCTTAGTTCTTTCTTCTAAGTGCTGTTCTACACATCTTCAGTCTGCCAAATTTGAACCTAATTGAGACTTGGGCATCTCTTTTACAGATTTGTCTTGACTAGAAGTTGTGGTCCTGTTTTAAAACTACGTAATTAATTGTCAGGGAACTACCATGAAAATAAATGCCTGTAAACATACCCAAAATGCCTGCTCCGGGATTTATGTTAGTGGTTTACCCTCCTATGCTCAACCTGGCAATTAACCTGCAAACTCCAATTAAGACAAACCCACCTAGGTCTCAGGCGCAGCCTGCTGTTGGGATGTGAAAATGGAGAAGTGCTGCGGGAAGATTTTTACAACATCTAAAGCAGTATCTTGTCTCTACAAGCCACTCTACAGACTGTCCCAGAGACAAGAACAAATCTTGTGGTGACCTGGCAGGTCCAAGGGCTCCTTGGGCCTTTAGCAGATGTTGGGATGGCTGGTCTGCAGCTGAGGATGCCAAGACTAACCCGTCTGCCTGGTTAATGGCCCTGCTGGCCTACAGGAGAAGCCAGTGAGCTGGGAAATCTGGAACTCTGGAAGAAGGATCTCCCTCCACAGCTCCAGGACAGCCACACTTTTTGGCAGGATAAAGGGCAGGGTACAAGAAGGCTATTAAGAATTAAGCCAATGAACATTAATTCTTTGGCACTCCTCAGTGTCCTGTTTGGCCCTCTTGGCTGTGTATTTCTACAATTTTAGAAGTAACAGCAATACTCTCTTTCTTCCCACGCCTCTGAGGGGGGAGGGAAGGGAGGTATTTTGGGTTTGTAGGAGAAAATCCTATGGTATCATTTCATCTGCAAGGATCTGTGTCCTGTTTCATGAGCTCTCCCTGTTCTGCGGTGTGCAGTGGAGCTGCACCAGCTGGCCAGTGTGGCCACTGGAGGTTGCAGGGAGAAGAATGTTAGCCAAGTGGCAGGGCCTGGTCCCAGGGAAGGTTTTGTGTAGCACAACATAAATTCAAGCTGGAGTCTTATCAGTGAAGATGTTGTGCAAAGGCCAGGTCACTGGGGCAAGCCTGTGATGCTAAGAAAGCAAATCATTACTCTTTGCAGCAGGTTGTAAGGCATTAAATAAAGATGCTTTATTGCAGCTGAAAGCATCAATTTTTCTTCTCTTCCCCTAGTTTTTTTTTTTTTCCGTGAACGTGTCCGTGGGACCCTGCTCAATGGAATGTGACATGGTGGCTTTTGTGTCCAGTCACTGGTAGGAAGTGCTTCAACATAACCATCTGGGAGAGCTTCTCTCCAATTTTGATAATAGAGGGAAAAGTTAACTGGGCTGCCATAAAACAAATAAAGAGAGAAGAAAAAGGAAACCCCAGTGCCTTTTGTTAAGGAGGAACAGATGTAGAGCTGTAGCAGCCTGCCAGCTAGGTCAGGTCATATCAAATATTGTGGTTGTTTTCTTGTAGCCTGATCCTCCTTTTGAACTCTCTTTCAGCAATGAAGTTGTAAGGAATGAATTAAAGAAGCTGCCTGCCCTTCCCACACCAGCGCTGAAGGAGCATCCTTCCCTCGCTTACTGGTAACGTATCATTCTGCTGAGCAGCTTTTATGCAGGTCCTGGCTCTGGGAATAAGTGATCCGAGAGCAGAACTGGGATGCAGGGATTCCTGCCTTCTAGCTCTGGGTCTGCCAACAACTCATTGCATGATTCAACACAAGCAGAGCTACCACCCCGGGCTTTGGTTTCCCTGCCTGCCAAACGGCTGCAGTAATATCTGGCCAGAAACTGTAAATTTGCAACTGTCCTGATGAAATGAAGAGGCCTAATATGCTGTTTCCTTTCCCAGCACTTTGCATCTGTGCAAAGAGTTTTCCCAGTTTGAAGTGACAAATGCATTGTTCTGCTCTGTGTTATTTTTGAGCGATTGAGCTTCGTCTTGCAAGTCATAGAATCATAGACTCATGGAATGGTTAGAGTTGGAAGGGACCTTAAAGATCATCAAGTTCCAACCCCCCTGCCNTCTGTATGGCATAGCTGAACTAAAAGGGAGGTATTTCTTCTTTTATACAAACTAGGTGATGTTCAGAGGTGGAGGCTTGTGAGCTCTGTCTTTATTGCATCTTTATTGCACTGAAAGTTAAATCTAGGAGAGGAGCAGGATCGCAATTAAGTTTTGTATGCCCCACACGTAGATTCTTTATGCCACCCTGCCTGTCCCTTTTATCTGTGCAAATAAAAAAGGATTTGGGGAAAGACTGTTCATTAATGGGGAGATGCTTTCCCTTGATTTTCTTTTTGTTCCTCTTTCATGTTTGTCTTTAAAGCATTAGGCTGTAAGCCTGGGGCTTGGGGTGAACTTCTTTATCTGCTACTCTTTTAATTTTGGCATCTTGATAATCTGAGGATGGCACGGGGAAACAAATCAGTTGGTAGTTTCTGATCTCAATTATTCCCATTGCCTGAAAAGTCATCCACTTTTCCTAGTGTGGCTACAATGCCAGAATTAGCTGTACCTTGTGTCAAGCTGTAGGCAAACTAGTCTGTGAGGTCTCCTAATCACTTTCTGAGCACATCAGGAGCAACTCAGAGTCTCAGGCTGAGGTTACTGATACAAAAGCTGTGGATCATCACTGGTGTTTCTGTCTAAAATTCAAGCCAAATTTTTGTGAAAATTTGGTTAATGTAGGCTGTTGATTCACTGCAAGCAGAATGGTCTCCCTGTTTGGAGCATCTCCTTCCTTTTTGCACAAATTAATCCACGAATTTTTTTAAAGAAGTGCTTTTCCAGCCAGGTTGGTGACCTGGTCTGACTGACAAACTTACTGATCCCACGTAGCCATGGTCAGGGAAGGCAAATCTGATCTTTCAGCAGCAACATGCATGGACTGAGGTCTTATTAAAGTGCCCACACAGCCTTTGCTTCAGTTGCCTGTGGTAGTATCTGTACACAGGAAAGCAGTAACAGCCCACGCTGCCTGTCAGGCCACGTCTGCCCCTAAGGATCTATCTGCCCCCACTGTTGGCAAGTGTTAGTCAACATGCCTGTGCTAAGGACTTCTGCTGGGAAATGTCAGTAAGGTCTGGGACAGCCTCTGTCCATAAGACACTTCCCTTGGGTTTGGGCTATGTTCAGTCACCTGAAGTGAGAAGAGACATGTAAAAGTCTCATGGCTAAGAATGTGAGTGTTTACAGTTAGACATAAGGCACAGCTGTACATAATTTTGTGAAGGTTCTCATGTGGCTGAGAACAGGTCTCAGGTTGGGAGGGTGGTGGTTGCCAATGGGGTAATAAAACCAGTGGCTACAGTCCTGTGACTCCCTTGTGATTTCACTTGAGTGACCAGGTCTCAGAGACCTCTTATACATCAGTAATTCATTAATTTCTAATGGTGGCTCTTTCATAAACACCTTCTGAAACGCTGAATGGTCTCAAGAAGAGGCTGCTGCTGAATCAGCTGAAAAGCTTCTGAAGTACATATCAAACTTTAGTGATCTAAGAGGACAGATTTTTAAAGCTGTGTTTTCTGACACTTCTGCATGTCATGCGGCTTGCATACTGAATATAGATTTCATCATCATGCAGTCAATTCTTCAGCATTAACACAAAGAAGTAACAAGTGAATTTCCAGCTCTGGAAAGAAACATTCAAAACATTAAGCGTGAGATGGGCAATTGCTCTAGTTAGTTTAAAACAAACAAAATAAGCTTTCTATAGGGTGAAATGGACTAAAAGGTGATAAAATAATCAAGTAAATACTAGGATACCTTCAGCAAGATACTATGTTAGGTCTGTAGGAAATAATATATCGGTTCCATCACACCCTATGAAAAAACATCATTTATTGTTCATATCAAATGTGGTAAGACCAGTGGGATGAATCCTGGATTCTTAGATGCAGTAAGGGCTGAATCAGCACAATTTGGTGCCTCTGTCTCTACCTTCATGGAGTCTCCTGGTTCCATACCCTTGCTGCAGGCCTTTCCCTGCCCTGTAACATCTCCTTCAAAGTTTGTAGACATCACAACAAAGATGAAGGTTGTAGTTTTTATATCATCAAGTTTTTGTTTCCAGCTCTCTACAGATTAAGAAGAATCAGTTTCACATCTTGTTCTCAAACATCTCTTAGCATCACTGGTCACTGGTGAAGCGAAAGGAGGTTGGGGTTTCTTTTGTCTTTTAAATGAAAACCTGAGCTTCTGGTCCTCCCACACAGTCTAGGAACTGGGGCCCTGTCCTTTGATTTTTCTTGCCCATGCAAGGAAACAACTGAGTATTTACTCAGTCCACAGCACTCCTTTCCAGCCACTGTCATTGCATTTTATCTCAGTTCAGATCCTCCCTAGCAATGCAGCCCACTACTGGGTTGCCAGTAAGAATGCAAGGAAGAGATGCACCAGCACAAAGTGGGTGATAGAATGGGATTTTCAATAGCTAGACTTCTCCCAGGTGCCACCAGACTCTGAATGCAAGCTTGTTTCTAGCAACCTAAAGCATCAGCACTGCCAGAAAATCCAGCTGAAAATTAGAATCATAGAATCATAGAATGGTTAGAGTTGGAAGGGACCTTAGAGATCATCAAGTTCCAACCCCCCTGCCATGGGCAGGGACACCTCTCCCTAGAGCAGGTTGCTCAAAGCCCCATCCAACCTGGCCTTAAACACTTCCAGGGATGGGGCAAACACTTCCAGGGATGGGGCAGAAACTATTTAGTTTCTCTAAGATAGCACAGACCTGAGGTTCTGGTCCTGCTTTTGGTCCCTTTGGCCCAAGAAATGCTCTGCTGGCTTCAGTGACTGCATATGACTGCATATTAAGATGTTAGCATGTTCAAGAGTATAATCAAGATGGAAAAGGGTTAGAAACAGAACAGTTAAGGCGCAGCAATGAGTGCACAGATACTTAAAACAGTTCAGTGTGCTGGGAAGAAGGGGGAGAAACAATTACCTTTGAAAATCTGGATCTGATGATAAGAAGCTCTGGCCCTGCATTTGCTTGCAAGTTGTCTGCTGTCCAGTTCTTCCAGAAGCTGCCAGGACAGGAGGGATTTCTTGGTAGTTCTAATACCAGAGTTGTCTGCTGCAGGATATCGTCCATGTACTGATTTTTGCAGCTTTGGGGGGAATGTTCTAAGAGCTGGCAAGCAAACAGTAGTGCTTCAGCAGCCTCTGTGTCGCCACATTAGTTATGCATCCTCTGTCAGCCCTGCCTTATGAATGAGTTTCTGTGTCACTGACACAGAAATGAGCCAGAGCAGGGGGAGAGGAGATGTCAGCTGGTGGTTCAGGCAGTGTCCAAGCTCCCTCCCAGCTGTCCATAGCAGTGTGGCAGCCGCTCAGGGATGAACAGCTGAAATGATAAGGGAGAATGTTCATAAGCTCTGCTAATGTTCCTTCTGACCCATGAATGATTTTGCTTGTTTTCCCTGGCACATGCTGGACTTACCCCTCTGTCCCAGAGCTGGAGGCAGAAAGTGACCTCTCTGCTGGATGATCCTTCCTGTGCAGGGAATGAAAGGGAAGTTCAAACAACTGTTAGAGGAGTGACTGTCAGGCAGCTGGGGTGGGATTCATGTGATCATGAAGAGTACATGAAGTGTAGACTTCTCCATCTGAGCTAGATGCCCTCAGCTCCCTTTGCTGTCGAGATGATTTGTGTTCTGGAGTAGCTGTTTCTTTCCCCAAAGTGTGACTAGCTCAGTGTTGTGGAAAGGTGAAAGGCAGCAAATCTCACTCTTAAATATTCATGACTCAATTGATAATTCACACTTTAATTTTTTTTTTTTTTTGTCCAAAAGTGAAAACAAAGATAATACTTACCTGGCACTTAGCATCTGTTGACCTCAAGACATTATGCAATGGAAAGGAAGATCATCAGTATCCTAACGAAGCAATGGAGGTGTAGAGAGTGTTGCCTGCATTTGTTGAGGAGAACTGGGTAGAGCCTGGACTATCCCACATCTTTTAGTATGGGTTGAGAGCATAACTTTATTCATCTCACTGTTCAGGAAGGGTCCCTGACATGTAATCTGTCCTTTTGAAGGAAATGAGCCATGAGTTGGCTTCCCTTACCCCAGGGGTATGGTCTGGAAACGTATCCATTATTTTATACTCACCATTTGTAAGAAAGCAGAGCGCATCCGGAATCACATTAGGTAATCGTTGTGTAGTTACATCTATCCTTTCTTTGAATGGCATCAATATGAGAGCTTGATCTGGGCAATAAACTGCACGAGTGGAAACCAAAGCTAAGACTGTTTTCCACTGGAGAAACTCCATTGTTTTCTGAGAAGTCACTCCTGGTTTCTTCCTGTCTGAGACAGACAGGAATTGCATCCACATGTAATCGTGGTTTTAAGAGGTAATTTCAAAGGGCTGCAAGCCCTCTCTGTCTATCTTTTTTATTAAGAATGATGTTTTTTGGAGATCTTCCAGTACTGAACACTCATGTAATTCAGTTATTGCTCCAAAAGTAATCCTATTTATGATAATCATGGCAAGAGACCCAGGCTCTGCCTTCATGTGCACGCCCAAAACATCTGTGGTACTTGCCTGGATTGCTGGGCTGAATATGGTTTCATAGCTGTTGAATTTACAGCTTACAGATCATTTTCTAAGCAATAAAATTATTCTGAGGGATTTGGTGGGAGATCTGGACTGTTCCTTTACCCATGCAATTTGTCACTGACTCAATCAGCACCCTGTACCTGTTTTGGTGTGCTGGTGGGACATCGTTTCACCTTCCCCCAGTAAGAGCCCTTTTTTTTCACAAGTGACTTTTGGGAGAAGTCACTTGGGGAGTGAGTAAGGAAAGCAGCTACTCTCAGACAAATTCTATGCTTGTGGAGGGAGCAGCTGGTCCAGCTGACAACTCGACAGACCATCGACATTGAATTTCTCTGTGCTGTCTACACTGGCATTTCTGGTCCTCTCCTTTTCTTCCTGCATTATCAGGGATGTCCTGGTACTCAGCTACTCTGTGTACCCACGCTCCATCTGTGCACAGCACACTGTTTGGCATGTCACAGTGCAGTCTGTCCTCTTTGTGATGTCACAGAACATCCTGTTTATGATGTCACGTCAGGATCTGTGTGCCCTCTACCTGTGATATCACTGAGGGCATCGTGGAGGCTGTGCCCAGCAGGAGTAGGGACACTTCTTTCTAAAAGAGATTCTGGCTCCGCACATATCTCTCTGGCACAGGGATGCATATGGAGAAGGCAGCAATGAGAAGACACAATCATATTAGCTGGGCTAGTCATAGAATCATAGAATGGTGGGAGTTGGAAGGGACCTCAAAGATCATAAAGTTCCAACCCCCCTGCCATGGGACACCTCCCACTAGAGCAGGTTCCTCAAAGCCCCATCCAGCCTGGCCTTGAACACCTCCAGGGTTGGAGCATCCACAGCTTCTCCGGGCAACCTGTGCCAGTGTCTCACTAACCCCACAGGAAAGAACTTCTTCCTTACGTCCTATCTAAATCTCCCCTCTTTCAGTTTAAGTCCATTACTCCTCATCCTATCGCTCCACTCCCTGATAGAGTCCCTCCCCATCTCTCCTGTAGGCCCTGTTTAACCTGCTGTTGTAGACATTACCTCTGTGTACACTAACTTCTTGCTGAGGGAAATTTCTCCAGAGTGTTTACACTAGTGCTCCTGCACATGGTTTTGTGCCGTTGCAGTGAGGGGCAATCTGTGGGGCTTACTGCTATTACTGACCACTAATTTCTGAAAAGCTTTACTAGCTTTTAGAGAACTTGATGGGCTTGGAAAGAAGTTGCAGTAGTTAAGGCAAAGCAGATCTTGAACAGGTCCAACACACAACTGTTTGCCACACAATGTGATCTCATTGGGCATCGTTTGTAGACAAGGAAAGTAAAGCAGAGAGGAAAAATGTCTGTACATGTAGATATTGTGTTTGTGAGTTAAAAAGTTTCTTCCAGAAAGCCATTTTTATTGTCAGTCTGTGAGCCCCCCTTGTTTACCCTGGGCTGTATCAAGTCCTCTAACACTTTTCATTGGCATCTTTTGATTCCCTTAGTCAATAGCTGTGTTAACAGAATTGTCTCCTCACCTTTTGGCAAGATGCTTAGTCGTGATACTGCCAATATGTAAAATATCTCATTTCTTCCTTTACAGTGAGGATCGAGTCATTGAACATTACAAGAAACTAAATGGTCAGACAAGAGGTCAAGCAATTGTGAAGTAAGTGAAATAACAGTGACTTCTTGTGACCTTTGTTTTATCAGGAAATGCTTAGAGTGGACTGTAAATACAATGCATAACTATGTCTCCCACCTCATCTAATGCTTTATTTTTAAGTATTTATGTACTTGGTTATTTATTTAAGCGTTTTTCCCAGATCATCCTCTCAGCTTCTCAGCCGTGTTATTCTCTTATGTGTTGTTTTGCAGTTACATGAGCATTGTAGAATCCCTCCCAACATATGGAGTGCATTATTACGCAGTAAAGGTACGTGCTACAAAAAAAGGTCATTTATTGAATTAAACTGTTGTTGGAGAGGGAGAGAGGTACAATAACCATCCTGCTTTCAGAACACAATACACTGCTACTAAAGTCGTGTTTCACTTCCTGTGATAGGATAAACTTATTTCAACCGTGTAGTGAATGTTTGGTAAATACAGCTCCAAAAAGGAAAATCCTGTTCTTGGAGATAAAACCCTTGAAGTCCTCTTGTGCTGGAAACATTCAGCCTACGAGCATAGGTGAGCTCTGGCCATGCCAGCAAACCAGCACCAAAAGGACAAGCCAGCCACATCACTGGCAAACTCAATGCTTCCCTCCTTTTTGTAGTTCCAAGAGCTCATACTTTTCCCAGCCAACAGATCCATGAAAAGGGCCAGCCAGGACCTGCAGGCTGCATCTTCCTTTGCTTGAGATATAGGTAGATGGATACAGATATAGTACATAGTTTTAATGCCAAATCATTGTCCCATACTTTAGACATAACACATCCCCCTCCCCAAGCAGTTCTCCACTTGTAACTATGTGGATTTCATTCAGGTATTCATGAAATTCCTCATTTCTTTTGTCTAATGATTTATCACCAGATCTTCCAGTCTCATTATTATTATTATTATTACTTCCCTGCCTGACCAGCTGTATGGGGTTGTTATGTTTTTTTAAGTACAGAAATCAATAAGCATATAAAGAAAGCTAGATCCACACTCCCCAGAGCACATTCCCTCATTTATCACCCCTGAAGTTTTGATGTGTTTCATCATTATCTCTCTGCATAGATCATATGCTTTTTCATACATCTGTAATGTCATGCACACATGAGGTACCATAAAGCCACAAATATTTAACAGTGCTTGCCTCAGGGAGATTGTGAAAAGCATTAGCCTCACCTTTTGCCAGAAGGCAGGATCCCTCCAGCACTCAGATCTCTTGGATTACTCTAGACCAAAAGAAATCTGGTTGACTGGGCTGGGTGTTCAATCCTGCAAACACTTGAGAGCTATTCCAGTGAACTTTCCAGGATCAATAAGTACTAGGGATCAGCTATGAGGCAGCAGATATTGCACGTAATAGGTTTTGCTTCTGCCTGATGTGGGGGTTTTGGTTTTGCTGTGTTTTACCCTGCCATTCCCTATTGCATTAAGAGAACAGATGTAATTTCATTGAGGACTCCAGCTCAATAAATTGCAAAGGGGCTGGTATCAGGTATCAGCCATTACTCCATAAGGCCATTTTATTGCACACTCAGACACAAAGCAGTTGGGTCCCAGCCTGTCAGACCTTATCACTTGGTAGCTCTCAGATCCCATTACTGCTGCATTTTCAAGATTAATGCTAAAATCCTTCCACATAATTCAAGTCAGCTGGGTGATTCACTCTCCTTCCTCTCCAATCTCCGAGAGTTCAGACTGAGTCATTTGCAGGGAAGAGAAAGAGGATGCACCAGTGCACAAGGAACCCACGTCAAACCTCCTCATCTCCCCTGGCAGCATTTTGAGTAACTTGACCAGAGGGGAGGCGTTTTAAATGGGTTTGTATGTTATAGCTAAAAGTGAAACAGATCTGTCCTAAACACCATGTGGCTTTGGGACTTGGGGAAATTCAGCAGGGGTAAATTTAACAGCATTCAATGACATTGCTTACAACCAAATCTTTGCTTTGAATAACAACTTTGGGAATCTCCAGTATTTCCCCATCCTGTTTAAGATAAATCCCTCTGTTTTTTTCTTCCAGGACAAGCAGGGAATTCCGTGGTGGTTAGGACTTAGCTACAAGGGGATTTTTCAATATGACTACCATGACAAAGTGAAACCAAGAAAGGTAAGTCTTTACTTTTCTATCAAGGTCTGGGCTTGCTACTCATGTTATAGCTTGATTTGAGGGTGTGATATAAGCCAAATACTGGCATTGATTCCTGTGATTTTGAAGGCTGTTGTTTCTCCCACACTTGTGTGAGTGTCTGCAAAGAATTAATGGACAAAAGTAGCTCTCACTGTATTAAATGTTGTGGTACAGGGGGAAATAAACAACACTTAATCTTGCAACTAATGCTTCTTTTTTGCATGGTTCATAAAACATGAACAGGAACTGAAAGATCCTGGAGACCTTCCATTCCTGCTGGATGTGGCAGGATTGAGGGTGCTTGGCCAACCCTTGATTGTGTATTGTCAAACCAGAAATGATCCAAGAGAGAGAGGGAAGAAGGGATGGGAAAGCTTCCATTTATTACAAGCAGAAAAAATCGCATGATTTTCCCAGGAGCTACATTATATTTGATAAGCAACAGTTTTACTAACTGAAGGGTTAATGTCAAGCTAACGAGAAAAGAAAGCTTTCAACACATGCCTAAAAAAAAAAAAAAGGAATTAAAAAGTTTGTGCCCGGTTTCTGATTTGTTTTGGGACTTTACTTTGAAACGGTTCACAAATCAAGGCATGGTGTGCACAGATCTGATCACTAGACCTTGGTCAATTAGGACTAGCCATACTGCTCTCTTTCTTACTATTTTTAGTGAGTCTTTCAGTGTATCTGAAAATCAGAGTTTCTCTCAGTCCTTCCAAATTGCCTTTGAGAAATCCAGCTAAGGAGCATCCTGTTCATTTGGGTGCCTTTGAGAAATCCAGCTAAGGAGCATCCTGTTCATTTGGGAGGAGGAAGGTTCTGATCCCCTGAGCTCACCCTGCTAGGCGGACCCATGTGTTCTGATTTTCCTTCCTAGGATGCCATCCAGTAGAAGAAAGCTCATCTCTGAGCACATGCCCCACAGGTGGACATGCACAGTCTGTTAGCAACAGTATTTGCTGTACTGCAAGCCCATGGAGGCATCAGGAGGCAGGGTTTCAGGCTTGCTTGCAGGCTGCAGAGCTGGATGATTTGAAGCAACTAAGCACCTCTTCAATGGATGCAAATGCTTCCACGCTGAATTAATTACTGCATTTCTCATCTGTCTTTGTGCCAAGGTTCTCCCTCCCTTTCTTTCCCCTCCTCTGATCACATTCAAGTTGGACATTGTCTGGTGCTCACAGATAGCATTTTCTATTAAAATAAACTAGAATCAGGGTTTTGGTAGAAAACAGAACTGCTAAGGAGGCAGCAGGAGATAACAGCTGCACTGATTAGCTTTTCATACACCAAAGGTTATTAATAGGGCTTTCTATTCATTGAAGGAAAGGATGAGGAGAGTAAGGGAGTTCCCACAGAGCATCTGTGCTCTAAAAGATGTATCTATTTGGGATCAATCATTACCTGCAGGGCATGCCATACTCACACGTGATAGTTTAAAACATGCCTAGGCTGGGTGTTTGCACCCACATACCTCCATTGGTGCCAACCCCCCAGGGAAGATATGTCCCTAAAACAAGCCCTCAGAAATCAGTCATAGTGACAGAAACATTTCTTTGGAGGAAAACAGTGTCCTGCCATGACAAGGACTCAGCCATTCATAACCTATAGCAATTTCTATCAACCTTGATGGGATGAGAGTGTTGGAGAGCATCAGAAGAAAGAAAAAATAGAGATCAGGTACTTTGACTGCATGAGAGGAGACAGCTGGTTCCACTGGAAGAGTCAAGTCTCCTTTCGTAATCTCTACTTTTCTTCCCAGCCACTCAGAGTGATCTGGTCTGTAGCATTAGTTTTAGAGCTTGACAACATCTTGGCCAGCCTTTCTGTGTCCTCACTCACCTTCCTCTAGCTCTCCCTAGAATCAGGGACTGTAGGCATAGCCTATAATTTTTCTGCACGTGTAGTCCTAAAAAAAAAGCTGCTAGTTTTCTCTTTATTGGGAATTACTTTTTTTTTCCTCTCAGCACATTATGTACAAAATCCAGGAGACCCCAAACAATGGGGCCACCTTATGTATAAACCACTGAGAACTTTTGTGGCTTAGCAGAAGTGGTCATAAATTTGAGAGGGAAGGCTGGGTGGGAAGGGAGAGCAGGAATTTCCAGGCTAGAACTTGTCCATTGCCACAATCCAGAGACCACAGAGTTGAAAAGACAGCCTAGATGAGCATTTCTCTGTTACGTGATGCTTGCAAACCCCATCTGTTGGCAGGTCTATTCCAAAATGCGCAGCCTAAATCAGGGACAGGATTTGGATAGAGTGGCTGAGGCTTCATTATTTCTCCATCATATGCTTTTATTCACTGTAGAGCAAGTAAAAAGACTTCTTACCCTACACAGGTGGTAAAACCCCTCTGGCAAGAGCAGCTCAACTCCCTCAGTGAGGTGCAATGTTTAATCCTCTGCTAATTAGATTGTGAAATTGCACTTGATAACCCTGGTATCTGGGAGCTTACCATAGTATCTGATTAATTTCACCATACCAGCATGGGCTGGTTCAAGTCTTTGCTGTGCAAAGGGGAAGGGTAAACCTTCCTGAACTTTCTGCAAGGTAAAGTTAGAGGGGGAGGGGGAAAGAGATTATGGCTTTTCTGATCTTTATTATTTTGTTCCTGCACGTTGCCAATGCCAGAAACAAATTGAAAAATTACAATGGAAAAATAAATCTCCCTGGAAGATACACAAGCAGAAAATTGTAGCAAGAAACCAGCTGAAACCAAGACATTGATATTAAATGCATATAAAAACCTTGCTTGTCTTATAAGAGAGAGTGTAATGTTTTCCTATTATGTCATCCTAGATAGATTTCCATGCTTATTGTGTTTGTAAGTAAAACTGTGACCCACGCTAAGCAGCTGAGCCTATCTCAGGCGATCCCATTAGCAGTCAGTCAAAACCATGTTTCTATTCAATTGCTGGACTAAATCAGCCATGTGTCTCTAGAAAACTAAGCAGGTTTGTCAGCAAGTTGGATGAGTTTGGAAAGGAGAATTGAGGCTGACGCGGGGCCAGAACTTGATCTTGCTTGCGCTGTTCTCATTCAGGCATAAGTCCTGCAGCATTTCTGGAGATGCAGCTGAGATGGGTATCTGGCACCTCCTCGGAGGTGGTTCAGATGGGAATGCAGGGCTATTAAACTGGAATGCAGCTTGTGCTGGGCTGCAGAGCCTACTGTGACTCTCTGCTTCTATTTTTATGTTCCCTCCCACCTATCCTTGAAATCTGTGGAAGCCCTGAAGCTACCCAAAGCCATCACTGAGGCTTACCATCCTCCTTTCTGTTTTGCTCCTGCATGTTCAGGGGCTAGCTCACAGGCTCAGCAAGCCCTGCCAAAGGCTTCCTCTTGAATGTTCCCTGTTTGAACCCAGATTTAGTTCGTATCAGTTAGGTGATAGAATCATAGAAAGGTTACAGTTGGAAGGGACCTCAAAGATCATCAAGTTCCAACCCCCCTGCCATGGGCAGGGACACCTCTCCCTAGAGCAGGTTGCTCAAAGCCCCATCCAGCCTGGCCTTAAACACTTCCAGGGATGGGGCATCCACAACTTCTCTGGGCAACCTGTTCCAGTGCCTCACCGCCCTCACAGTAAAGAACTTCTTCCTAATATCTAATCTAAATCTCCCCTCTTACAATTTAAAACCATTACCCCTTGTCCTGTCACTAGACTTCCTGACAAAGAGTCCCTCCCCAGCTCTCCTGTAGGCTCCCTTCAGATACTGAAAGGCTGCTATCGGGTCTCCCCGGAGTCTTCTCTTCTCCAGGCTGAACAGCCCCAGATCTGATAGACATTCATTCTTAGGTATTAAACAAATGCAAAAGCTTTGGTATACTTCACAAAATCCATCAGTGCAGCTGAACAAGAAGAAGGGATTATCAAATTTGGAAAGACAGCTGCTGTCCTGCTAACCATATGCTGAGGCATTCTGGAAGTTTAGTAGTGGCTTGCAGGACCAGTGTCATTTTGGTAGCAGCAGCGCACAGCTTCCAGGATGGGCAGAATCCACCCCCCTCTATGTTAGTAAAGACTTAGCTTTTAGAGACTTAGAGAAATAGCCCTTCAAGGCTCAGTGTGCTTTGAAAAAGTGCATCAAAAAGGCATCACTGGGTTCTACCCATCTTGGGTCAGCACCACCCAATATTCATGATAAACCAAAGCAAATTCTTTGGAGCCAGGTCTTCAGATAGGACGTGCCACAAGGTGCTACGGCTGTAGTGACCACAACCATCATTTTCAGAGAAGGGTCATTAGGGTTGGTTTTTTGCTTGCATTGCAGAGCAATTGGAAAGAGCGAGCAAGGCACTGCAGCCCCCCTGTGTGTCTCTCTTGTCTGCTAGTGGTGTTTGTTCATTTTAACCAGGAGGTAGGGATGTAACTCCACTCCAGCCCCAGAAACCTGTACATGAAGTTGAAGTGGCGTAGCCTGGAGCAGTTGTAGTAGCACTAGGCATGTCTCTCTTGTTCTAGTGAGATATTCCTACTGATTTAAGAGCCCGAAGGCACCTTTCAGTGCACACAGCTTAACAGTTAGTAAACAATTAACTGCAAGCTGAAGAGTGAATGATTAACAAAGTCAGCCAAAAGACTTCCACATGGCCAATAAAAAGAGAAATGGTTTAACTTGTTGTTGATGCCCCATCCCTGGAAGTGTTTAAGGCCAGGTTGGATGGGGCTTTGAGCAACCTGCTCTAGGGAGAGGTGTCCCTGCCCATGGCAGGGGGGTTGGAACTTGATGATCTTTAAGGTCCCTTCCAACTCTAACCATTCTATGATTCTATGAACTTACCACCAAAAATAAAATGACCTTAGCAGAGAGTCTGGTAATGTTTGGTTCCTTTGCAAGAAATACCACTATATAGTGTTACTCCCTTTTCTTCCACAGAAGGCTAGTGGTAGCAAAACTTCAGGTGAGTCTTTTTTCTCAGACTCATAAACATTATTCCTGTTTGCGCTCTCTGAGTTACTGAAGAGAACTCAAGGGGGATAAAGACTTTTGGAAATAAGATAAAATGTGAGGCATCTCAAAATTCAGCTGTGAATGTAGCTTGACAAAGATTTTCCCTATCGTAGCCACGCATCAGTTTCTGCCATTTCTTCCCAGCATTATTCTTTCTCCAAGATGAAATGAAGCATGCTATGAAAATACTCTGTCCCTTGTCATAATGTCTCCACAGCACTCTAAGACCTCTCATTATGGAAGAATTTAATTTGTCATTTTGTTGTGAATCCAAAGCAGTGGTAATGGATTGACTTCCTATTTAAAACCTGCAAAAACAAGAGCTGAGTTGGACCCATCCTAGCAAGCAGTACAAAGCACATGTAAAGTCAGTAGCTTTAAGTGTCTGATGAGAGAGAAATCACCTGTTTGTCGACAGCATGAGCAAAGTAATCAGCACATCATGTCCAGAAAGTGAAAGATTACTCTGTGATGTCACTTTGCCTTTTCCAAAAAGCAAGAGATAGAGTGAACTTTCCCAATTCCAGAGGCAAAATGAGATATTTACACAGGAGGAGCAATAGCCTAATTAAGAGCTGCTTTATTGCAGAACAAATAGAGATTCTCTCTGCTTTAGGGCATAATGAAGCATTGTCAAGTCAGTAATTGCATTGATGGAGTGGTTAAACTTGTGCTTCCTGTGGTGAAGGAATGACAGACCAGTAACTTAAAAAAACATAAAGTAGGGATTGATGTGAAACGTACAGAAACTAGGGAACGATGGGGAGGAGGAAGCTGACAAATTGGTCTCTGTCCTGACTGATCATAGAACGTTGGGACAGTCAAAAAGGCAAAAGAAACATGAAATTCAAATCAGTTCCAGGAAATTCAGATTGACCCAATTCACTTCACATAACTCCTTGCCACTTGATACAATCGAGGTCAAGAGCTTAGAAGAGTTGAAGATAGAACTAAAATTGTGACCATCCATTCAGCGTTTTAAAATCAAATCAGTTGTTTTCAAAGAGGACTTTGGGAGGGGTTATACACCCTCATGTTCAAGGAGGGTGTTTGATTTGGCAGCAGGCTGGTTTCTGTTGTCAGAGGTATGGAGCATGTGTAACAGTCCTCTTGCTGGCACACCACAGAGCCACAGGGTGTATTCAGGAAGGACTGGCCTTTCTCTAGAGCATCCAGAACCGAGTGAGGTCAGAGATAATGCACTGAACTTGTGTCTAATTGGGCTCTTCTTGGAACGGCATCATTTCCTAAGACCTTTGCAAACGCTTTTGCGTTGCAGACAGGGATAAAAGATCTCAAATTGACAAATGACACAAGAGGAGCAGAAAACATTTTCAGGAAATACTGGTTTAAAAGCTAGTGGAATCTCAATGGCTTTGCTGTAATAAATTATTCATCATGATTAGCTGACTGTTAAGGACTACCTGCTGACTCCTTCTGCTCAGTGCTTTTATTTCTCTTCCCGTTGCTGATCCTTCATGTTTTTTGGATTATGGACTTGGCTGTAAACTGAACCAGTCTTCAGGTCATGGCGGGTTCAACTCATTTTATAGTGCAGTAATTCAGTCTTGGTTTAGTGTTTGGAAATGTGGAGCACTGGAGGAGGGAGACATATATAAAGCAAGGTTCCTTATTGTACTGTTTCCTCTCATAGTGAGAGGTTGCTCACCCTATTTTCTTTCATATCAAAATGTAAGACCCAGACCTGTGACTGTTGAAGAGCAGCCATAGTTTAAGACCTTCCCCTGCTGAAATATCTTATTCCATCCCTGTTAGACAGGAGAACACGTCCTCACTAGCACCTTTTTTGCTGTCGCTGTCCCTCATTTTGGGGTATCTACCATCCAGCACCAGGCTCTTCCCCTTTCAGTACCCACATACTCCATGCCTTACACCACAGTTCACTGTGCCAAAAGGCTGCCAAGAGCACTGGGAGATGAATAAATCAGATCAGAGCACACTGGGCTGGAAAGCAGGATTTTGTCCCTGACACTGAGGATATCCATGGGATTTGGCCGGACATACCACCAGGCTGTCATTCAGTGAACATTTCTTTTTGGCAGCAGTACCAGCTGAAGTGGCGTTCACCACCCTCCTCCCCCATCGCAATCCTGCCACCACCGCTCATTTCCTCCCCTGGGCCCCTTCCTCAGTCACACTGCTGTAATTGTGTGGTCGAGAAGGAAACTGCTCTGGAGGAGGGAGCATAACCCAGCCAGAAAAAGTGGTCACTTTTAACCTTGATCAGTTCCCAGTCCCATTTGCCATCTGGCCCGCAATCAGCATCCCCCAGCACAGCTGTAGGAACCGGGTATGGGTGCAGGCTGTATAAATCACAGCAGCCAGAGAAAGAAACTGCCATTAACACATGCAATAACCTTATGGATAACCTTATGCAATAACCTTACGGAGTGAGACAAGGGCTCCATAGCTCGGAGCAAAACGGAAGGAGTTTGGCAGCATGGGATTTGGCATGGTTGAACCAGGATGAATTAACAGTTAGATGCAGATCATCGTTACCATTTTTTCCCTTTCTCATCTATGCTGGTAAAAGTTGGCTTCAGTGTCTCTCCCAAACAGAGCTGGTCTCAGACGACTTTGGATTTGGAAGTGTTTAAGGCCAGGTTGGATGGGGCTTTGAGCAACCTGCTGTAGGGAGAGGTGTCCCTGCCCATGGCAGGGGGGTTGGAACTTGATGATCTTTAAGGTCCCTTCCAACTCTAACCATTCTATGATTCTGTGATTCTATGACTTAGTAGAACGTCTAAACAAAGCAACTTTTTAAAATCATAGAATAGTCGGGCTAAGTTTCCATTACCAAGGTGAATAAGTATATCAATCAACTATAATCTTGTAAACCCTAATACATAGTCTAAGGCACTGCTGTTTTACAAGGAAACCGGCACTATTTTGGTGGTTTAGTGTGTACGTACTGTGGTGATACTGTCAGGCATACAGTCCCCAGGGTTTACATTCACAAAGGCTACAGCATGACGTTCCATCCCCTGACCCAGCCAAGTCAAGCCCATGGCTACTATTAAATATAGGAGTAGTCCCATCAAAGTAAAACTCCCTTGCTCTAAGTGCTTTGTCATATTCAGGTCTTAAAGAGTAATTCTCTATAAAAGCAGCAGCCAAGTCTTAAATGATTCTGCAGCACGCAGCAGGAACTTCAACAAGATGCAAAGACAAATCACTCCCACAGCACAAAGTGAAACAAATTGGACCTCAGCGCCCTGGAGTCAGGGTGGAGATCTGGAGAGAGACTGAAAAACCCCGGCTAGCGTTTGTGCTTGGCTCTGAAGTGGTGGCAGGCTCCCTGCATGCCCCACCCTTCTCGGATGCTGTCTCTTTGCTTACCAGGACTCACTCCTCCAAAGGGCTGGGCATTTTTACCACCAGCTGAAGCCAGGCAGGAGCCTGGTTGTTGAGTGGCTATGAATATCAGGCAGTCAGTGGCCTGGGCAGGAGGCTCAGAAGGTCAGGCATTGCAGCCCATTGCTGTGTACGTGGGTTTGGCTGCTGCTGTGGCACCCCATACACGGATACCCTGCATCCCAGGAGTGTTTTTAGTCACACAAATTAATATGTATTTGCATCATCATGGCATAGCTGGTTGTGTGGTGAGGATAGCTGTATTTCGGTTCCAAGATAGATGCATTTTAGTCGTGCCACTAGAGATGACAAAAGGATCCTTAGGGAAGAGAGTAGCAGGGATGGTTTGTGGGTGGCATGAATCATTCTAGGGCGCCACAAATGATTCATCGGCTATAGCTTGAGCATCCTTTATCTAATGCATAGTTTATTATGTCAGAAGGATCTTTAATGCAGATAGATCTAATTACTTTGATTTACTTGCAGAGGATAAAAGGAAGAAAATTTAACTTAGAGGATTCAGGTGGGAAAAAAGCTCCCTGTAGACCTGTTGATTTAGACACACTGAGCATGGTGACAGCAATGCAGCATCTAACAGCATCTACCAGATATATATGTATAGTGAAGGTGGATTTGGTTGTATATAAAGTCAAGGTCTGATCTCCCAGTCTGTATACAGTTATAGCCACAAATATCAAGTTGCATTATGTAGACAAATAATGCTTTGTCGAACTAGCAGTGCTTCCCTTCGTGATCTGATGCTTTGCTGTCTCTCTGAGCCAATAAAGCCCTTTGAAATTTAATAGGGAATTGTCTCTCCATAATAGAAATGAATTCAGAGTGGTGATTATATAGATCTAGCTCTTTGGTCAAGCCAGAAACGTTTGTTGGGGTGGTGTGGTCCCCTGAGAACAGCACACAGCAAAAGGGATCTCAAATTGGATGAGAAATTGTTTGTCTGTTTGGCAAAAAAACGAGTCCTGAAGCCTGAGGGGAAGAAGTAATTAGATACTGAGCTGGGATTGCTGACAGACCACTGAAAGTCTCTCTTAGCCAAGCCACTCTCTCATTCCATGGGGGAAGGGAAGACAGCAAGCCTCTGGGAAGATCATTGGTGGGGTTGTTTCCCACATCAAATCACACAGGAAACCTTTTAATTTTTTGGGTTTGGAAGTGAAAGAAAAAGAAAACACTCCAAGCTAATAGAAATACAGGAATGAATGGAAGTGTGGCTGGATGGAGGGCTATTACAGTGCAGCAGCATCCCCACCTCGTGACCTGGAGGTACCCTCAGCAACGGGTCACACTAATTCACAGGTGACAGCCCACAGAAATCTCTTGGTAAATATCCTCCCGAAACAAGAGTCCATTTGTTTGAGCTGAGATGGTGCTGTTCTGCCTGGACCAAATCCTTCCTCATTCACTCTAACTAGTTTGACAGAGGTATGATTGATGGAAGTAGGGTTGGCTTGAGGCAGAACACAAATCCATGCCCGGAAACCATGGCCCCACTGAAATCACTGGGACAAAACTGCCATTGACTTCGCTGGTGCTGTGATTTTCATAGAGTTTAAGGCCAAACAGGGACCTCTTACAACCTCCACTCTGACCTCCTGCATAACTCGGCCCCTAGAATTTTGCTTGCTGGTTTGTTCAGTGGAGGCAATTACATTTCCAAGGAGGAATTTTTTTGCTGTGTTTGTTTTATCTTTAAACTGCAAAACAAAAGACTTGGGAGTTTGTAGCTGCGCTCATACAAGCTGTGTGAAAATACTGCCATTGTTTAGTTCCATTGTTTCATACCAGTTTTAGTATCAGGATCTCATCCAGGGTTGGCTCTTGCCCATCATGTAGGCGAGGAAAGGGGTTGCATTTGGGCTGTCAGAAATGTGCCACGTTATTTCCCTGCCTTTCCTAGAAGCCTTTCAGAACATCCACTCAGGGTGGTAACGCATGCAGTTGGAGGGATGATTGTTCCTTCTGCATAGTAGGATTTAACAAGGCATTAATCATCCAAGAAGCTGCAAGACTTGAAGGGCTGGGAGATGCCATATAGGTCAGTAAGACCAACAGCAATTACAGCTGGTCATTTATTAGATGCTTACACTCAAAATAAAACACAGGTCAAACGGGACTCTAGGTCTCTAGCCCAACCTCCTGCTCAAAGTTGGGCTAACTTCAAATTTGAATCAGGTTATTCATGGCCCTAGTGTTTGACCACCTTCACTGACTGTTTTGGTTTGGGGGTTTTGTTATATATCTAGTCAGAATTTCCCTTGCTGCAACCTTGCAATCTGTGTCTGTTGCCCCTTATACTTTCGCTGGGCACCTGTGAGAAAAGTCTGTTTCCCCTTCAGGTCATCAAAGAGAGCAGACAAACAGCAGGTAGATCTTCTGTAGACTTCTGCTAATGGTTTGATTCTCAACAGCCACGAAGCATGACATCTGAAACCCCTGATAGCATGAACATTGCTGAGTAACCCCATTCTGCCTGTGCCCCATCTCAGGCGCTTCAGGGGAAGACAGGCACACAGCAAAGGGAAATAAAATGAGACACCAAGTACCAGGGCATTTATATCTGGTTCTTAATGGACCCAATGCAAAACAGTTCATATCGTGTCCTCACAGTGTTGTCCAGCCACAATCCACTGCCAAGTTCAGTGCCAAGTCCAGCTTTTCTGGACACAGCAGGCAGAAGATGGCATCAGGGACCCAGAACCCCAACCCCAGGATAGAGAAGCCTGAGAATTATTTCAAGAAGTACTATTTGGGCACATTTCTCTACCATAATCCAGAGAGCGCTGTGCACCAACCACCAGTGCTGCTGCCCTTCAGCAGCCCTCTCTGTCCTGATACTGAGCTGTAGGGTGACACAGGAGCCAGCAACAGCCTTGTTACTGCCAGGGCTTCCCAAATGTATGGCATGGTCCCTCCACTGGATGCTTGAGTAAGGCTTCCTGAGCACGGTCCATAAATTAACTCAGCTCCCTGCACCTTAGCAAAGTCATGGTCACCCAGGACACGAGTGACCAAGCCAGAAATGCTCCGCCATGTTTCATTCACAAAAAAAACCACCTCTCCCTTCTTTATCAGAAGCCTCTGGCATTTTTCAAATGCTCTGACGCTGACCCTACCTCCTGCTGTGTACAAACTCCACAGCATCAGCCCCATGGTCAATAAAAAGGGTAAAAACCTTCTTCAGACTCACACGACTGAAACGGATGCAGATCCCTGGGCCTCCTCTCCTCCGAGCTCCACTTAATTAGGGAGCAGCCAGCAAACCACAAGTGTGCTCACAAAAGAAGCTTGCATCTGAAGGGCTTTGACTGCAGCTCTTTATAACTAGTCACAAACATCTGGTGTCTGGCAAGTTCGCCTGCCTCTTGGAAGGGGTTTCCAATGAGAAAATTCCTCTAGCTTGCACCTGAACTCTCCGCAGCGCGCCGGGCAGTGCTTGGACCTCTACCCTGGCTCCCCTTCCAAGCTGCCAGCTTTGCAGAAAAGCCATTTCTGGCACTGGTTTCCCCACCACGACCTCCCCACCCACCCCAGTGCATTTTAAACAGCACACACAGTCCGACAGGGAACAATTATTCCCTTGAATGTTTGTGGGTTGATAAGCAGGCTTGCAAATTCAAGTGATAGTGCTGGTTCCAGTTTTATTGGCACGATGAAATGGAGCCCATAGTGGGGACGATATTCCCAGAGAAGGAGGGAATAAGGATAATTCTTTTCTCCTCTTTTTTCACCCCTTTCCCTTTTACAAGCATGTGTGAGTGTGCAGCTGTGCTCAAAAGCCAGTCTCGGGGAGACTTCCTTAAGTATCTACTGAAGATTAAATGATCTCATGTGCAGCCTGTAATGATGGCCACTACCAAAAATTGTTCCCATCTGCCCAGCACTGCATGATCCGAAATGGGCTGCTGACCTCAGAAGAGATCCCGGCGGGCAAACCACCACATCAGAGGAACTCACCCCACCACAAGGGCCGCTAATTATCCCCTTGTCTGCAGGCTCTGAGCAAAGGCAGCTGCTAAAGGGCAAGGGAACCGTCCTCTCAGCTAGTATTACCCAGTGACTTTCTCCAAAACCTCACTTCCAACATGTTTGGGGGAGGTGGCTGTCCCCAAACATCACTGCTGTGAGGTACAAAAGTCACCATGCCCCTAATATAACTCCAGAAAAAGCCAATGCGAATTGTCCCACCCAAAGGGGCAAATGCTGGATTTGCCAATAGAACTGGAACCAGCACTGTCACTTGAATTTGCAAGACTGCTTATCAACCCACAAACATTCAAGCGAATAATTGTTCCCTATCAGACCAAATAACCCAAAACCAGACCCAGCCTCGGTGCAAGAAGAGGCCAAACCTGCCATGAGTATGGATGCTTTGACTCAAACTAGCCCCAAAACCGGCACGCATCTGTTGTCACTGTGTTTCTGGTAAAATTACGACCAGCTCCCTGCTGGTGGCTCTTATTCCCTAGCGAAGGTTGCAAGCATCAGCGCGGTAAAAGGATCTTGATGGGTAAAAATTATGCTTCCATTTAAGAAGACCCACTAATGGCACCTTGTGCATCTGTCACTGAATTACAACACCAAATTGAATCCGTGCATGAGCCGGGCAACTGGTGAAGCCAACAGCTTGCTTACATTAGGAGGTCTGGCTGAAGGGAGACCTTAGGCTTTGTTTCTCCTGAGGGGCTGTGATCAGCTAACAGGAAAGCAGATACTTTCTTGTGGGTATTCACATTTTGGCAGATTGGATTCCTTAATGTATAGGAAGGGTGAGACCTCTCAGATCGATGTGGACAAAAGGAGTGGGAGACTGCAGAATAATATTTGGGGAGCAAAGGGAGTGCAGTTATAGCAATGGTGAAATGCACGTGTATGTTCCGGAGAGCAGGGCTATGGAAAAAAACCTCAAGCTGCAGGGTCGCTTTCACCCCCTCCCTCCCAAGAGTCTGGATTTGCCTCCTTCCACACCCTGCCAAGAAAAACAAAATATGAAAAAGCAGCCATCTGGGGAGCTGCTCTGTTTTGGTGCACAAAACCTAGGTATCTAATGCCATTTTAGGCACTTCTTGGGATCCAAGACATTCCTACAGGGCTGGGTACGGCACCGGACCCTCGACAACCTCCTTCCCTCCTGGGGCAGCAGCCGGGGGGCCAGGCAGGGAACCCCAGGGCATGGAAAATTGCACTCGACGCCTACGTTTGGGCATCTGAACAGCTCCCCCAGAGCCCCGTGTGTTTGGACAGTTGGAGTTAATCATGTAAGGGAAACGGAGCTGCAGTTAACGAGCTGAGCGCTGTGAGCTTTGGTAGCAGAGAGGATAAAATGGTAAAGGATTGGAGCGCACGGGACAGTCTGGCAGAGTTTGAGGAATGAGGATGGGGAGGAAGAGCATCCAAGGAGAGCAGCTGCCAACAGCTCGGAAAAGGGTTTCAAATTCCTTCTGCGCCGTGCCAAAGTTTAGTCACAAATGAC
Source organism: Thinocorus orbignyianus (assembly GCA_013400375.1). Taxonomy (NCBI): domain Eukaryota; kingdom Metazoa; phylum Chordata; class Aves; order Ciconiiformes; family Thinocoridae; genus Thinocorus; species Thinocorus orbignyianus. Next base: position 579,389 of record VXBW01001219.1, read on the forward strand.
AACGGGGGACGTGGGGACAGAGGGATGTTTTCTGATGGGTGTGATCTGCTGGTTTGTCAGACTCTTATGTGTTCCACATGTCTAAGCACCTCCCAGGCACGTCCCCTGCACATGCCATGCAGCACGGCCGCATTATCCTTCCATCTGGAAGCACAGGGGGATGTTTTCGGCAGCCCACATGGCAGTCTCAGGCTTGACCCCAGTTGTTGTCCATGGGATTTTAGGCCCCAAACTTCCTCTCCCTGCCTTTGAAGCTGGGCTACAGCTCACTGGGTGCTTGCAGGGGAGACAGACTGCCCGGCTTAACCCTTTCACCCCACGTCTGTCCTCCCTCGCTGGGTAAAATAGCAGGTATTACTCTGCTCTGGTGAGGGATTATGAGTTTCATTAGCAGCAATTAATTTTTCCAGTGGAGGACTAAAATAATCCTGTAAGGAGAGTGTATCCAAGCTCACCAACTTTCCCATCGCTCCTAGTCCCTCTGCCTTCCTGCGATATGAACATCCCCACCTACCCCCCTTTTCCTTCCAAATACCCTGGTATAGAAAGAAGAAAGA
>VXBW01001219.1:580022-657050 GCA_013400375.1 Thinocorus orbignyianus
AAGGGAGAGGGGAGATCCACATCTCATGGTTGGAAAGTTTTGCAAACACAAACATTTTCAATTTTGTTGCCCCTGAACTAGGAGCGAGGAGAAAGTCTTTGGGTCCTCGCTGCAGCTTGTTTTATTCACTAGATTTCACCTCCACCAGCAGCTTAATCAGCGCAAATCGAATTACGCCTCCTGTTTCCTTATCTCCGGAGCGCTGACACACTGGCAAGAGGCTTATCTCAGCCTGGCAGGAGCCAGCGCCTTCCTTGGGGGTAGGACAGGAACTCCACAGAAGCTGTTTGTAGTGGGAGAGGGAGTATAAATCAGGGAGAGCTCTGCTGGCTCTGCTCCCCAGCAGCCAGATTACTTGCTAGGGGAAGCCGAAGTTAGGAGATGCCCAGGGGGGTTGGAGGCTGCCTCCTCCCTGTGGATTAGCAGCCTGGAAGCCAGGGTTTGGAGCTTGGTTTACTCGTTTGGAAAGAGGAGGTGGTGACAGACCTGTCTGCGGTGGTTTGCAGAGCTGACACGGTGTTTTGCAGTCACCACATCCTTCGTGTTGCTTCTGTGGTCAGTCCTCCCTCCTGCCTGGGACATCGGGGTTATTTCACAGCAGAGATGTGGGATACAGGGATGGTGCGAGCTCATCCCACCGCCCAAGAGCACACTAAGTAGGCAGAACTCCCCTGGCATACATTGACCAGGGGGTGAGGACACACAGCCAGCCCCAGAGCCCCATGGTGATGGTGTTGGCTTTGTCTGGCTGCTGCTTTGAGACTACTCTGCACTTGTGAGACCCCACCTGGAGCACTGTGTCCAGCTTTGGAGTCCTCAACACAGAAAGGACATGGAACTGTTGGAACAGGTCCAGCACAGGGCCACCAAGATGATTAGAGGGATGGAGCACCTCTCCTATGAGGACAGGTTGAGAGAGCTGGGGCTGTTCAGCCTGGAGGAGGCTCCGGGGAAACCTTAGAGCAGCCTTCCAGTATCTGAAGGGAGCTCCAGGAGAGCTGAGGAGGGACTCTTTGTCAGGAAGTGTAGTGATAGGACGAGGGGTAATGGTTTTAAATTGGAAGAGGGGAGATTTAGATTAGATATTAGGAAGAAATTATTTCCTGTGAGGGTGGTGAGGCACTGGAAAAGGTTGCCCAGAGAAACTGTGGATGCTCCATCCCTGGAAGTGTTCAAGGCCAGGCTGGATGGGGCTTGGAGGAACCTGGTCTGGTGGGAGGTGTCCCTGCCCATGGCAGGGGGTTGGAACTAGATGTTCTTTAAGGTCCCTTCCACCTCAAACCGTTCTATGATTCTATGACTATGACTTGCTTATTCCTGCATCTTGCGCCTCCAGGAGCACACCGGAGCCCTGGGCATTGCCGACAAGAGTCTGCCCAGCACCGGGGAGTAATAAACTGGCTCCACTCGCCTCGCACTCCTCAGTTTTAGGTTGATTGTGGGGGTAAAATCAGAGCTGGGTTATCCCCTTTCAGTGGAGCATCATCCCTGGGGGTCTCACCTACCAAGCCAGGTCGCTTCTCCCCTCCAGGCTCTGCGGGGAAAGCGGCTGAATCCCGGTTTTCCCGTCTTTTCCGCACGTTTAAACCGTATTTCGTCTCCCAAAGCGAAACCGGCTGCCTTCCCCGCCTCTCCCCNCCGCCGGGAGGGGAGGGCAGGGCTGGGCGGGGGAGTGCGGGGAGGCGCCTTCACCCCCTGCTTTCTGCCCGCAGATATTCCAATGGAGGCAGCTGGAGAACCTGTATTTCCGCGAGAAGAAGTTCTCGGTGGAGGTGCACGACCCGCGAAGGTGAGAACCGAACCGAGCCGAGCCGGGTTTTGCGTTTCCAAGCTGAGCTCTGCATTTCCCAGCCGAGATTTGCAGTTCCCAGCTGAGCTCTGCATTTCCCAGCCGAGATTTGCAGTTCCCAGCTGAGCTCTGCATTTCCCAGCCGAGATTTGCAGTTCCCAGCTGAGCTCTGCAGTTCCCAGCCGGGATTTGCGGTGCTGAGCCGTGCAGAACCGCGCCGAGCCGGGTCGTGGCGAGCCCCGCTCTCCGCACCGCTCTGCGGGGCTTGGTAGCCCCTAATCAGAAGGAAATGGAGCTGCTCCTTCATTCCGGAGGGACATTTTAGGTTTGGGGGGGTGTTTTTGAGGATGTGTTCCCCTCTCGGCTCCTAGCAGTGTTCTTATATTTTGTTTTCCTTCCCTCTTTTTGGCACCTTCTGCCCCCCGGTGCCCCAGCGGCGCTGCCAGCAACCCCCGTGCGGGGAAAGACCTCCGTGTTTCACTGGGAGCCTGGAGATGGGCGCCAGATTTTGTACGCACATGCTTCCTGGTAAATAAATATTCAGTAGTGCAACTGAAAGGAATGGCACAGTACCAGAGGTTTTACCGACAGTCTGGATGAAAGCCCATCAGTCTTTTTGGCACAGGAGGCTTTCTTTTTTTTTTTTTTCTTCCTTACTTTAGAGACTTAGCGAGGGAGTTCAAGTGACTGCGCTGCATCTAATCAGTGCATTCTACACCCTGTGCTCATTTGTGTTACTGCAGACAGTGACCAGCGTGTGTATTGCTCTGTAGGTTGTTCTCACTAAAAGCAAAGTTAAGTACAAATAGGACTGATGGAAGCCAGCTCTCTTCCCAGACTGATTTGATGTGCTGTTGGCAGCAGCGTGTTTTGCTGATCGCTCAGCTGTGATCCTGTTTCACCTGTTTCCCGTGCCTATCTGTGTCTGATATATGTACTTTCACGAGGGGAATTTTGCATGCAGTTTCTGTGCTTATTTGCCCTGGAATGAACACATTTGTGCCAATACGAAAGTGCGTTTTGTTAAAGCAAAAACCAAGTAGAGCAGCTCGTACCGTTGTGCAGCTCCAGGTCAGCAGAGCCTCGAAGCATCTGCTTAATATTAAGCGTGTAAATAGTCACATGAAATCTAGCAGAGAAAATTCCCAAAGTTGAGAATATGCTGGGAGATCTTCCAGCGACGGGAGCTGGGGATGGTATAATCCTTCCCCCACCAAGCTTCCAGCAGCAGGCGAGGTGTCAGAAACCCCCCAAAACGCCCAGGCTGGCTATTTCCTGTAAGAAGCGATTGCAGGGAAAAGAAACCGAATAGCTCTGGGATGTTAAAATCACAATGATATTTGCAACTCAGTGTCACGCATGAAGTGTGACCAAACAGGAACCTCCTCTGTCTCATTTGTATTTAGATGAGAGGAATTACTGACACGGACAAGCTTCCTTTTTTTTTTTATTCCATTGCACCCTTTCTCTGAATCAACACCGGGAGGACAAAACCCCATCCCGGGTTATCAGCCTGGTACTTTCTCACTATGAAGGAATTCAGTTTGAATTCCATATCCAGAGGGTACCACCGTCTGGGTCAAAACTGGCTGTAAAGCAGCGCAGCACGTTGCAGTGGCGTGGTGGGAACACAGCTCGGGTTGTAGTCTCCCAGCCAAGTGGGATGGACTCCCGTTGAGGAGCTGTTGTTCGGCGTGTGGAGGCGGAGGAGTAGCCAGCACAGTGCTCTCTCCGCATTCCTCTCTGTGTAGCCAAACCAGAGCCTGAGTCAGCGAAGCCACACTCGCAGGAGAGCAAGCACAGCTCCGTGGCTGTGGCCAGGGCTGGGCAGCACAGTGGATGTTTTCTAAGCCCTGCCTCTGCCCGTGGCTTCCTGTCCTGAGCAAGCTGTTTAACCTCTCTTCGTTGTAGTTACTCATCCCATAAAGAAGAGAATGGATGGGGCTTTGAGCAACCTGCTCTAGGGAGAGGTGTCCCTGCCCATGGCAGGGGGGTTGGAACTTGATGATCTTTGAGGTCCCTTCCAACTCTAACCATTCTATGATTCTATACATTTTAGGGGGTATCAACAGGGTTAGTTCCGTAGCACATGTGGCATGTGTGGAGAGAAGTCATGGAGAAAACACCCATGGGCCATCTTGCACGGGTCCCCAAAATAAAACTGTGAAAAGCAAGTCCACAACTCTGACCAGCTAAGCCTGCAGACTTCCTAATGGGATCTGCAGTTTTGATGGGAAACATGTACAGATCCCCAAAAGAAAAAAAAAATCAAAATGACTGCTTTTAAGACAAGAAGATTAATGGCTTGCGGAGTATGTTTCTGAGTACAAAACAAGTAGCTGCATTTGAACTGAAGAGGATGATACCAGAATTAAGGCTTTAGCTCATATTTGAATCATAGAATGGTTAGAGTTAGAAGGGACCTTAAAGATCATCAAGTTCCAACCCCCCTGCCATGGGCAGGGACACCTCTCCCTAGAGCAGGTTGCTCCAAGCCCCATCCAGCTTGGCCTTGAACACTTCCAGGGATGGAGCATCCACAGCTTCTCTGGGCAACCTGTTCCAGTGCCTCACCACCCTCACAGGAAAGAAATTCTTCCTCATACCTAATCTAAATCTCCCCTCTTCCAATTTAAAACCATTACCCCTCGTCCTGTCACTAGACTTCCTGACAAAGAGTCCCTCCCCAGCTTGATACCTTAGTGCCTTAATACCTTAGAGCTTTAGATTCCAGTGTGCTATACTGGTTTGTGTCCATTAAACCAACATAAAGCATCCAGAGTTGGATCCCCTCTCTAGCCTTAACTTCAGGAGCACCTCCCAGCACTTCATCCCCTGTCTAGTTACAGGGATGAGGCAGCCCGTCACCCGTCCTTGTTAGGACCATCAGCTGCCATCCTCTGGCATCCAAGGAGAGTTTTCTCACAAGAATAATACTCGTAATGGGACATGGTCTTCTGCTCCAGTCGCATGGAGAGGACTCAGCACAGGGTAACACTGAAACATGAGATCTCAGTTGTCCCAAACTTTGTTTGCATTGGCCACGGCCATTTCCTCAGAGAAATTTCACTCCCATGTGTAGCTTCATAATTTGACTTTAACACATTTTGCAGCACTGAAAAGGCCCTGACATGAGCCATTAGCCCTCTTCCAGGCTGAACCTTACCAGCAGTTCCCCTTTCACCGCGGAGTTTTGCTTTTCTTTCATTCTTGGCTCTATCACAACTTCCTTTGACCACGTTCACCTCCAGCTTTGGACAGGGTAGTAGCCCACAGGCACCAGAGGAGAGGTGGCCAAGCCTTAGTGGGCTTGAGGATTTTGTAGAGCTGAGAAAATAGTCAACCATTCCTTGCACTGCAAAGCTCCTGAGCTGTCCTGCAGTGTTGTCTCCACAGAGACCCCACTGGCTGTGGACTGTGGCAGACCCTCCATAGCACGCCCTGCTCCCCAGGATGGCTCTTGCACTGGCACCTCTTCACCCATCCATGTCTCTACATGAAAGGCTATAACAAAAGTGTCACATTTCAGAGCTAGCCTGCATAGCGATGCTCACATTCATTTCAGAATCACGTTCCACCACAAGACTCTTCTTTACAGACTGTAGAAGAGGACCTCATTTATTTGGGGCTCTGTAAATCAGTGCCTTGGTTTACTCCAGCCAGTGCTACATCCCTGCAGTGGGAGGAGTTCTGCAGACCAGGACCCTGCAAGCCTGTGTGTGCTGGTGTGGTTAGAGTTGAGGGGTGGGGAGGAATAATCAAGCAGTTTGGTACAGCTGTGAAAGCATGGGGAAACTTAACCTGTGGTTTTTGCTAATATTTGAGGACAATCGGGAGTCCCAGAGAGGAAACATTTAGCTCTTATTTTTCCTGTTTTTATATTCACTCAGCTAATAGCTGAGTAACATTCTTCTCTCCAGAGCACTGTGCAGCCTTTGATGAACCTCACAGCTCCCCTTCCCCATGCCACATGGCAAGCCCTGCTACATCTCTTTACAAGTGGGGAAATCAAGGTACCTGAAGAGTTTCTCCCATGTTCTCTAAAGCAGCCGTTGATCCTGTGGTTCTTTAGTTGTCACCTGGGTGCTTGTGTTTGAGAGGCACTGTCCAAAGCCAGATGTAGTGCAGGGTGTGAGTATTTGGCCTCGGGTGTCACAGCATGTTATGAGGCACAGCGGATTCATACATGCTTTGGCATTGGTGACTCCCCAGGGACGCCTAACAGGTCAGCATCAGCTCAGCCAAACCCAGGAATACAGTCTGAACTGGACAAACTGGATGATCTTTACTGTTAGTCCTCTGGAGCTTGCTAACTCAAGTTGTTATTTAAAGTAAGTGCTCTCCTGGCTTCATTAGCTATTTATTGCTGTTCTTGAAGCATTGTTCCCCATTAGCACAAGGGTGTGCACGGTAAAGACAGCAGCTTTTATGACAAGGTCTGTAATAAGTTCTGCCACAGAAAACAATCCGAGGAAACCGTGGTGTAACCCCAGTTCCTTCTTTTCTCCTCTCCAGGGCATCTGTGACCAGGAGAACATTTGGGCATAGTGGCATCGCTGTGCATACGTGGTACGCCTGTCCAGCACTAATAAAGTCTATCTGGGCTATGGCCATTAGTCAACATCAGTTCTACCTGGACAGAAAGCAAAGCAAGGTAAGCATGTTGAAGATGGGAAAGTCCAGATGGTGGTTCCTTTCCCTCCCTCCCTTTCCACTTAAGAACAAAAAAACCATGAAAATATCTGCTGGCTTTGGCCAGATCGAGGGAATTTGTATGGAGTTTGTGTCTGTGGCAGTGAGGATTGAGACAAAAGGTTGTAGTGAACTGTGGCCAAATTGGAGGAGCCAAATTTTGCAAGCAGATAGGTTTATGTCCCTGTCTGGTTAGTTTCCATATGTCTCCTCTTTCTTAAATTCTGTCCTGAAGTTAGGACAGCTTCCAATAACTGAATTCAAAGTAGCTTCACACTCTACACCTGTTTCTGAATCCTTCTTGCTGTCCTTTGCTTTCTACTGTCATGTTTTCCTAGAAGTGAGGGGTAGGGATATTATTTCTGTCTCCACACAGAATCTCACAACAGGAGGAGGGGGCCCTACAGGGAACTGTCTTGATCCAGTGCTGCACAAAACGAAACCACCTTGAAACAAGGGGAATATGAGTTCTTCATCTAATTCCTTTTGTCAGCAGTAATTTTAGGCATACCCAGAGCAGCAGGGGATTGCTTTGAGATCACTTTGAGACAGAAGAGAGATTTCTCATGCAGATGTCCCTCACCCTGTGAGCATACAGGAGAATTTACAGAGAAGGTAGAGTCTGTATTGAGGGAGTACCTTCTTCTACAGCTACCTGCACTGCTCCCCATCTCTCATGAGATGGCAGGAATGTACAGGGTCATACTCCTCCAAAGGACAGAAGCAATTTTAACATCTTGCTGTTGCTGAAAGCACTGCCTGCATTTTCAGGCAGGAACTGCTCCCTCCTTTGCACAGGCCCTTGGCCCTATCTGGTCCCTTCATGAGCCACTTCAGCCCACTAAACTGGCAGAAAAATATTTATTTTTCCTAGTTTTCTTTGCTGCATTATTTTTTTGCCAGTTAAATGAACTGAATTGGCTTATTGAGATTGTGTGGAGGGCCAGCAGTGTGCTGTTAGTCTAGCTCACTAAAACCTTCTGACTTTGCTTTCCCAATCATGATCTCTGTGGCTGTTGTAGAGTGGGTCAGATTTTCAGATGCCTTGGACAGAACACGTGGTTACACCCACTTTGCCCATGTCCCATCTAGTGCAAAAAAAAACAGGATTCACCTTAGTTACTGTGAGTTGTTTTGAATTTAGGGGCGTAGGAAGCTTCCCACCCCTGCCTGGGTGCCAGCTGTGAATATAGACAAAATTGCACCCTCCCCTGACAGCAGGTGATGCTTTCCTGCCCCCCTCAGCAGCACCAGGGCAGTGCATAGCCCTCTCTGTTTTGCTCTCAACAAAGGCAACTCAGCAAACAAACAGAAGTTTGTTTTTTTTTACTTTTAGCCAGATGAATTTGCTGATCTAGCTGCTAAGTATTTAGGGCACGAGCAACCACCAAACAAAAGGAGATTCCCTCCTCCTCCCGTTTCTTTGGTAAGAAACTGGGTCTCTTGAATGCCCAGGACTTCCCTTGAGTGACTTCTTTTGTGGATGGCAGATTGTGTTTCAATCTGATCTCCCCTTTCTCACAGGCCTACAGACAGCACCACCCACCAGCCCTCGTTTGTCAACCTGTCACGTCTGTGGCCGTGTCAGTGTGCTTTGTCACAATAATCCCGGTGGTCACGCTGAGGCTTTGAAGTTAAGGCATACAAATATTTTTGTCCCTTTCTCTTAAGGAAGCTGGTATTTTAGTCTGTTGTCCTCATCTTTGACGTGACGCTGTCAAGATTGATAGATCTATCAGTTTTAATTGATCTGTTCCACCCATCCTGCTGGTCACTTCAGGACACTGTACTCATGTGTGCTGTGCTTTTGAAAACCAGTAAAACATACTCCAGAGTGAGGCAATGTGAAAATGTCTTTGGTTTCAGCTCTCAAGGGCTTAGACAAACATTTATTTGAGTTTCAGGTCGCATGGGTTTGCATCCCCTTAAATCTCAGTCCCCTCTTCAGCTGAATCGCCAACTTCAAAGCGAAACTTAGATATTCCCTCCTTTCATGTTCAAACTTGGCATCTCATATGGTTTTGACAAAAGAAAGAAAAATAAAAACAAACTTAGAAGAAAAAGCCTGCTGGAGTTCATTGCATTGGAGCCTTCACTGCAGTGATGTAGATAAGATGGCAGGAGATACGACAGCGATAAAACAGGCCTGAACACCATGCTGCTCACATAGCTGGGCACCAGTTGAGTCTGGACCTTCTGCCCAGCTCCACTGGAAAAGACCTTTCACTTGATTTTAAAATGAAATAAAATGAGCTGTGCCTGGGTTTTGACCCCTTTGCGAGGAAATGTGGTCCTAGCCTTTGCAGCCTCAGTCCTTGCTGAACTCCTGCCAGCTCGCTGAGTTCCCAGCATCTTGCTCCCTGCTGATCTCTCTCTCCCTGCAATTGAAGCGTAACGTGGAGACTAAAAAGATCCCCAGCTTCCTGAGTGAACATGTCAGCATGCAGAACTCCTGTCAGCTTCCTTTTTTTTGTTCAGGAGACAGATGCAGCAGGACTTCAAGGCATGTCTTTGCTCTGTTCACTGCACCAAGTCAGTCAAGTACTTGGCCTAGAAGCCTTGAAAAGTCCCTGTTTCTGGGAACTTCCAACAGCACGTTCCTCCAAGCACAAGGCTTTTTGGCTGAATGAACCGGTAGAAAATAGGCCAAGGGTTTCAAAAAAACACCTGCAGCAAAGCCCCATCGCTGCAGGCAAGAGTGATAAATTCATCCCTGGTGTCCATCTACTCTTGCTTTTCGCTGATGGATTTTTCTTCACCCTCTGACCCTGTCAGAACAGCGCTGGGGATCAGTTTGGCCCCATGCTCTGAAATGACTCATGAATGAGCCAGTCTCCCTCCATGTAAATGAGACTTGGCAGGTCTGTGCTAAGTGCTTTAAGATTTTTGAGCCTGGAGGGACTGCGAGGCCCAAGGGAGCGCTAATGGGATGTAATCTAGCTTTGCACTATTGTGCTGTCAGTGCAAAGTCTAGCCCAGGCCTCGCACTCGCTGCTGCTCAGTGGCCTGTATGAAATGAGCCCTTGGTCTGATTCCTGATGATGATGAGTGCCTGTCCAAAGCACAAGACCACCCGACACTGATTGGCACTGCTGGAGGCAGCAGGGATTGAGCAGCATGGGAAATTAACCCCCTTCCTTTCAGGAGATGCTCCATCCCAACTGTTTAGTGCAGGGCATCTTTTAGCACAACTGTGGTCGGATCTAAAAACTTCACCAAACCTTCAGCAGGTTTGGATCACACCCTCTCTGCCTGAAGATCGGTCTGCCCTGCTGACCCCTTATCTTCTCTCTTCTGGTTTCCGTTTCTTCTCCACTGGCTCCAGGGATGCTAGGCTTTGGTCTTACATTGTTTTTTCATGTGCCCTGTGTAGGGCACACTTCCAGCTGCTGGTGGCTTGGCATGCTGGCCAGGACCACAGCCTCCAGTTGCATTGCCTTCACTCAGCGTTTTAGTGCCTAGTCAAACTGGTAGGACCAGGGTGTGCTCTTAATTTACAGTCTGAATACGAGTGGAAATAAACTACAGGGCTTCTTGCTGTAACTATCCTACAAATACAGGAAAACCACTGCTTCGCAGAGCAGGAGGGCAGCATCTGTCTATGCAGACTTGGGGTTCGTACCTGTCCTAGACATCTGCTGCAAGGACTCAGTTTATTGAGTTAGACAGATGCTGGGTTTGATCAGTATGGCTGTTCCTGGGGTTATACGAGGTATACATAACCCTACTTATATGTATATACAGTGTATATACACCTGCAGGGGATAAATCACCAGGAGAGCAGCAGTCTAAAAGCTTGTTACCTGCAAAGATCTGGCATTGTGGCAAGACAGCGGTTCATGCTCAGGCTCCTTATCAAGACTTCAGTAGCAGGAAATCTCGTTAGATAAGAGCAGAGACTTTTCTCCTCACCTAGAATTAACCTTCCAGAGCTACTTGGAGAACATGTTTTACAGACCTTGTTTCTGACCAGAAACATCAGACCCAAGAAGCTTCTCCTGGGGCTGATTCTGGGGAGGAGCTGCTGGAAATGAGAAGTGTCTAACTGGTTGTATCGTTAGTTTAAGAGGGTCAGTACTAGTTGCCTGGTCTGCTCTGGCTTCTTGGCAGGTAGCTGAGCCTCTGCCCTCAAACTGAATGAATGCACACACCCTGTTCTCAGGGTTGTGTGGAAATAAGCTTGTGAGGCATTTGGGTCCCTCTGAATGGTAATGATGGAGTCTATAAATACCCAAGAATATTAAATTATGATAATACTTCTGAGGATGTTTTCATTAGAAGGCTCTCCCAGTGCTGTCATCATTTGCAGTCTTAAATTAATCTTAAAAATACGGTGTGCCACAGGGAGACATTTTACTTCACTCATTATTTCACTGATGTGCAAACAGAGGCAGGGAATCACTAAGAACTTAACTTTAAGTGGCTTACCCAAAGCCCCACAGCAAATCAGTAACAGAGGTAAGAGCAGAGCTCAGTGTGGTGAGCTTTCAGTCATCGATTCAGCCTTTGTTCTTGTTAAAATGATTTCTGCTTCCTTGAGGATGTTAAATAACACTGAAAGTGCCCTCATGGCAGGCATTCCTTGTGGTCCCATCTTGTGTTAGTTCCAGTGGGAACAGATCACATTATGGTGTATGGATGTCAATCAGCTTCTGATTTGTTGAAACTGTAACAAACTGTATGACCAGGGCTGAGAGTCTCTTCTGGCCTTGAGGACGTGCAGAACAAAATGCTCTGGTGAACTGAGGCTTCACCATCCTGTTGAACAAAAATCTTTGTGTGGCTTCAGCACAACGTCCCAACTTTCTGGGTTCTGGGAAGCAGGCATTGCAGGTCAGTGACCCTACGAGGCCAAGCTAATTGAAGCTCAGTGGCACAGGGCCTGTGAGATTTGGGTGGTGGATTGAGCTCCAAGCTCCTTCCATCCATGACTGAGGAGCTCATGTGAGGGTCAGCAAGCAAGAAGCCAATTTTCAGGTTGGAGATGAAATAGTCATCTTTGCGTGCCATGTTCCAGACATGAGCTTCTTCCTGGTTGCTAGTTTCCTCCTTGTTAGCATGCCTCATTACTTGAAGCAAATTCAAGAACCAATACATAAAATAGAGTTTAGAGCACAAGCATTAGTTCAGAAGAGGCAGGAGGAAATTTTCCATGTGAACAGATTATTCCACAATGGCTTAATGAAAAATTTCCCTATATTTTTTCCTGAAATGCTTGGAGATGAGTCAGAAATGAGATAGAGGACTAGAGAGGCCCTGGAGTTGTTTTGATGTGGCAGTTGCTATTTTAAGATGATCCTAAGGCTGTAACTGGCCAGAAAAGGGACTGAGAAAGTCATGTGGCTACCCAAGACTCCATCAAATGTAGGGTTCTTCCTGGCAGTGCTAGGGATATAACTGAAGGGCCAACCCCAGCAACACTGATCAGTGCTCTCAGTCCTCTTGTCCATGGTAAGCACCTGCTAGAGGCTGCCAGGAGAATGAACTGGAGACAATGATGTGCTAGTAACTGTGGGGTTTGTTTGGCAGAGGCAAGGCAGCCACTGGGACTGGGCGAGCCCAACCCTGCAAGCAGCTGCCCTGCTCATTTCATTGCTCAGTTCGACTCACCCCCTTGCCCAGAGCATTTTCTGCCTTTGTTGGCTCTGTGGGCACAACCACAACTGACCTCACTGCTCAACAAAGAGACAGTTCTGGGGTTGTCTCACTTGAACTTTCTGGGCATCTTCTTGTCTCAAATCCTTTCACAACCGATGGAGAAAGATGACATCTTAGGTCGTCAACTCATTCTCTCCCAAGATAGGAGGACTGTGGTGGAGGTCCCTTCCAACTGGAATACTCTACTCTACTCTACTCTACTGTACTCTACTCTACTCTACTCTACTCTATTCGTTTACACAGTGTGCATGTTTACTTTCCCCTGGAGGTGACTGGATTGTTGACATTTGGTGGAGCACAATGGGTAACTCCTACTAATGTGGCCAGTTACTGAGCTGGGGCTCACTGTTGTTTCTTACTGGGATAATTGGAGTAATCACAGAATCACAGAATGGTCTGGGGTTGGAATGGAGCTCTGGAGATCATCTAGTCCAACCCCCCTGCCAAAGCAGGTCCTCCTACAGCAGGTTGCACAGGAACTTGTCCAGGCGGGTTTGGAATGTCTTTGGAGATGGAGACTCCACCGCCTCTCTGGGCAGCCTGTTCCAGCACTTTACTACCCTCTACGTGAAGAAGTTCCTCCTCATCTTTAGATGGAACTTCTTATGTACAAGTTTGTGTCCATTTCCTCTTGTCCTCTCACTGGGCACCACTGAAAAAAGACTGGCCTCTTCTTCTTGACACCCACCCTTTAAGTATTTATGTGTTTATAATGTTAATGTTTCAGAGAGGTGCCTCTTCATTAGGGCTGTTGCATGTGGCTTGTTGGTCTGGGCTATAACCTGAATGTGTTTTTCTGCCAGTATTTTTTTCCAGCTTCCAGTGGCAGCCCATTTAAGCCATGTCCTCAATGTGTCTTGGTCCAAAGCTCATTGCAGACTCAGAAAGGCCCCTCATGGCTTCCTTTAGATGCTAAAGATGGTCTTCAGCCTTTGGACTTTGCAGTTTATTATATTGGCATTTCTGAAGGTTTCTTATTGTATGTGGTAATTCACCGACTCCCTACATAGTTTGTTTAAGAGGGAAAAAAGTCCATGGCAAAGCAGAGAAAATAACAAAGAAGAAACAATGCCAGAATTGAACCCTCTTAAGAATGTAAAAAGTGCAACAGTGAATACCCTGGCAGATTGCTGCTTTTCTTGTAAAAATAATACAAGTTTGCTGTGGCGGTCTGTTTCCTGCTATAGCAAAAGGACTTTTCCTTCTCTGAGCCTTTAGAGAAGTGCTGGGTCATTACTAACTCCTGTGTCCATGTGCAGTCCAAGATTCATGCTGCAAGAAGCCTGAGTGAGATTGCGATTGACCTGACAGAAACTGGAACTCTCAAGACCTCAAAGCTGGCCAACATGGGGAGTAAAGGCAAAATTATCAGCGGCAGCAGCGGGAGCCTTCTGTCATCAGGTAGGTCATCCTTTATCCTGGAACTGGAGAGAATATGGTGGGAAGGGCTGTGGTATAATGGGGGAGCAGCCAGAAGCTGCACTGCAGAAATGGAAGTCACTTCCCTTCAGCCTTTCTCTCTGTCCCAGTGTCAGTCTATCTCTCAGCATGTTGCCCCACAAACAGCACAGGCAGCAGCTTCCCCCTCTCTCATTACAGCTGCTCATTTCCTCTTTTGGCCCCAGGATGTCATCTCCAACCTCTCACTTTCCAGCTGAGACCTGGTCTGTCTTCACAGCTTCTACCATAATCACCCTTTGGCACCCAGCTCATCCCCAGGCTTACAGCACGTTCCTGGATGAGGAAGACATAATCTGTGAAAGAAATCCAAGAGAAGCTGATACAGAGGAGGGCTAAAGCATGAGAAAAGAAGGACCAGAGAGGGAGAGTCAGGAGGTTGTCTGTATTTCTTTGATACTCTTCTGTCAGTCTGAACAGGGCAAGCTGTGTGTAAAACACTGCTAAATGTCTCTCCAGGAGCAAAGCAAGGATTCATAGTTTGCAAAGAGCTTGAAGCTGCTCAGGGGAGAAGCTCTTCGGGAGGGCAAGGTTGCTGGTATCACTGTAATTAGCAGTTCCAGTCAATTAAATGTCCTTTGTTAAACATCACATCTAGTTATCAAAACTGATTCTGTTGAGGCGTGTAAGACCCAGAGAATAACCTTCTCGTGCTTGACAAGGGAAGAGTCCATCTAAGAACACAAATGCTTTAAAACTGAACCCAGACTGGCGTAGTAGATCAGCTTTGCATCACTGCATCTTTCATGTCTCTGAAAAGCCACACTTTTCCTGCTTGGAAAAGATCCAGCAAGGGGTTAAAATTTGCAGTGCTTACAGAGCTCCAGAGCAGCCTGCTGTGCGATTCCTTGCCTTGCCTGCAAACAGAGATGCCTTTCTGTTCCCTGGGTCTTCCTGATGCAGTACACAATCCACCGTCTGTGCCTCCCATCGCTCAGGGAGTTACAGTAGCTGGGGACCTCTCAGACTGGTGTCGGGTTGTTGGAGCTCTTTATTTGTTTGGCATTTTTTCCAGCTCTCCTGCTGGAAAGTAAATAATGTTAAGTACCCCAAGGAAGTTCTTAAGGTCTTTCCAAGATCTCAGCCTCCTGGGCACCATTCCCAAGTTTGTGAGAGCTATTTCGTAGTAATCCTGTTTTTCATGTTAATACGTTGACTTTTCATCTTCCTGGAAAAAAACATGGGGGTCTGCTTCTACTCTGACACCAGGAGAGAACAGTAGCCAGGTGAAAGCCAGCAGAAAATCAGGCCCAGAAAAGCTTTTCTAGGGCCAGCACCTATCAGGGTTACGTGAATGGAAATGCCAAACTGGGAGCTGCCCATGCTTTTATTTCTGTACTTTTTTTTGTTCCCTGCTCAATTCTCTTCTGGCTGAGCATTAGATTTGCAGGCTCAGCAGAATTGCACTGGTGACTAGACCCACGCAGTGTTCGTTGACCATGTGAGTCATTTCTTCAGTCCTGGGTGTGTGGATCTGTCTACCTGGACACCTACATAGGACTGTGAACCTCTGATTCAAGGTGCTGCTGTTAGACTAGGTGAGCATCTGCTTTTTAGGTCCTACCAGCTGTGAGGACAGGGCTCTCCCCAAAATGTCAAGGAGATTTCTGGGGTTTGCTGCTGCTGTGTGCCTTCCAGCACCTACAAGGAATATAGAGAGAAGACATCTGGCAGAGACAGGAATCACTTCCACATGGTCACCCAGACCCCTCTGCTCCAAAAGAGCCTTTCTTTGAGCCTGGTTGGCAAAGGTGCCCCAGCCCTGCCCCACTGGACAGGAGGTGGCATTCACTGCCTGTCCCACTGGGCACAGCCACTGGCTCCATCCCAGCCTTTGCGTTTCCTCCCATTGTGCCAAAGATTACAGACACACAACCACAACAATGCTGGGTTATCGCTGTGCAGCCTGTGCGCTGCAGAGAATAAGTGTCAATGATTAAGTGGCCACAGTGGATTTCCAGGCTATAAATACCCCGAGTGACTTGAGATCACAAGGGGAGCACTGAATCTCTGTTTGCTCCCGCTTCCCTACTCTTTTCCGTTCTTTTTTCCTGGAAATCACTTGTAGCCATTTCCTCTCTCCATCTCACTCCTTCTCACCAAAGGGACTGCAAGGAAATACTTGTTGTTGCTTCCAGCTGTCACGCTGTCTGGCGAAGATCCTGCTGTGCAGTGCGAGGCAGTCGCTGCCCCACGTCACGTACAGACACGGTGGAAGGGAGATGGGATCTTACACGGGGACAGTGACTTCCCCACAGTCACAGTAATTCAGGGCCAAAGCCTAAGCTCCTTTGTGTTTCCCAAGCCCTAGATCTCAGTCTGTAAATTTGTAAGTTTGATACCTGACACTCCCAAGTCCCCTTCTGACAATCTCACTCTTGGAAGTTTTGTCCTCCTTTTGGCTCTGAAGGGGCCCCCCAGAACAGTGGGCTGCTGAGATTTAATTCAGAGATCTTCAGCTCAGGGTTTCTGAGCCGTGCCTGAACATCTGGAGCAAGATTTTCCCATTAATAAAAGTTCTGCTTTCACACTCACATGAACGCTAATTAAAGCCAGCAGAGATAATTATCGGAACAAAATCAAGTTAGGCCTAAGGTGGATTTTTCCTTTGGAGCAGTCTGTGCCCTAAGAGCTCTGTGGGACCCCTAGCTCGTGAGGAGCCCTGTTATTGCTGGGTTATTGTTGGACTGAACCCCAGACTGCATTTGTCTCTGTGGGCAGAGGAGAGACCACCGAGAAGCACCTCTGCTTTAGCTCTGCAGATGTGTTTGAGGAGCTTCCAGCCCCCTGAACCCCGTTCCATCATCAGCAATGAAGGTTTTCTATGCTGGGGCCTGTTTACGTTTGAAAATGCCACGACAGAGCCCAGCCAGCCAGTTCCCTGGCCCCCACCGATCCATCTGGCTGAGTCGTATCCCAGCTAGATTGCCCTGGTGGGTGTCGGAGCAGATAAACAGCACCCACACAGCCTCTGGCATGGCCCACGAGCACAGGGACTCATGAAGACGAGTCACCCACAGGATATCTGAGTGCATCCTGTGGGGAGCAGCTCCAGCTGGGCTCCCACACGCCGCTGAGGATATCCTATTTGTCTGGCAGAGACAAGAGATAGCAGCTGTCTGAGGTTGCTGGCTGTTGAGCGCTGACATCCTGGTGCGGTGAGTCAGCCCAGGCTCTGGCACGGAGCAAGCCTTGGGGGGACCTCCCCTCCCTGCTCGGGGGACAGCCTTCTGCAGGGACCTCGAGTGAATGCCAGCGAGCTGGAGCCAGCAGCCGGATGTAGTGTGAAGGGTTTGCCATACTTAGATGTGTTTTTCCTGGAGCAGGACACTTCACAAAATGAGAAAAAGATGAGATGGCTGAATGCTCTTGCCTCACCGCTCCTCAGCCACCTTGTTGGATCTCCTTTCCCCTCACAGATGCTAACACCAAGCCTTGGTGCCCCCCGCTCTTCAGCATCCAATCTGTCCTCCCTGCTTATTTTCATCTTTCTTATTTATCCTTTTTCCAAGCTGACCCCACTCCACTAAAATAGGTGGAAGAATGGGGACAAACAGTGAGTCACTGGTAGAGCTTTCCTCTTCAAATCGCCGTGTCACATTGCTGGTCTTGTCTCTTTGACAAGCTTTAAAACAAAGCTTGTCTTGGAGCTAACACGTAGCCAGAAGTCCCTGCAGATCTGCAAAGGCACAGTGTGTCACCTTGGTCAGATCCTTTTGGGATGCGACTGACTTGCTTCTTGTCCCCACCAACATCACCAAGACTGTCCTGACCTCACCAGTGTTGCAGCAATCAGAAACCAGCCCATTAGCACTGGTGAAGAAGCTCAGCTACAAATTCTGCTGGAGCGGTGACTTGGGCAGGGAGGACCATGTTCTTTCCCCATGTTTCACAGCTCCTGTTCTCCTGAATGTGGTTGGGTGGAGAAAGCATCCAGAAAGACCAAATGGGGATCAGAAGATGAGTAGTGTATCCTCAGGCTAAGAGGGTATTAAGTGGATGTTTAGGTCACCAAGACTGGTGTCCCATCCCAAACACTAAGAGGAAAGGTCATGTATGACTTCCATGGCTTTGACATTAACTCAGCAGCATCAGCTATAAAAACAGTCCCCAATTCAGCAGGTTCGTGGTGCCCACCAAAGAGAAGGCCCTGGGCTTGCTGCCCAGTGTCTTTTCACAAGCCTTTTTCTTTTAGGGGCATCAAATGGTTCTGCAGAAGCGTATGTTAAAATGCAGAGTTTGGTAAATCTCTGCACAGCAAATGGGAAAGAGGCTGAATAATAGTTTTCACAGGTTCAAAAGCCATACAGTGAAATTACATATTTCAGCAACAATTCTCCTGTGTACTGCATGAGTAATTATCCCTAATTGTGGGAGAGAAAATACCTGAGAAAGCCTCCCAGTCAACCACTTCTTTTGCAGCAGGAATCTCGTGTGTTATGACTGATCTTTCAGGAGTGATTTTTCTCTGTTGATCATCCCCTTTGGAAGGTACTGGGCAGCCCTGACTCAGTGAGCATCATATTTAATAAGGCTGATTTAAGGTAGTGTCTGCTTGATTGGTTTGGTTTGTGCAAGTCTTTGATTATTTCTTTGGTTGTTTTTATGGTCTTTTGATTTGTTCTGACATTTTTGGGTCACTTGCCAGTGGGTTTAGAAGCAGGTCTGTGGTCACGGCCTTGCTCGAGGCTGGATTAATACATATTTGTAAATAAAGAGCTTCTAATGGAAGCTTTGGGCACCCCAGCAATACAAAGCACTCTTCTCTGCTCTTTTACAAGCATCTCACACGGGTGTAATTCTCTTGACTGATCAAGTTCCCATTTGTTTTTCACCTGTGAGAACAAGCAGAGAATCCAACCCATAAAAATCTAATAATACACCCCCAAATAGTTCAGCTTTTAAATAAAATTTTAAAAACCAGCTAGAACAGGACAGTTTCTGAAGGAGAAACTTCAGGACGGTCTGAAGAAGTCAGTCAGTCCTGTGGTATGCCCAAGGGATCACCCAAATCAGGTACAGTCAGGCTAAGAAAAAGCATCACAAGCCATGAACCAAGTGCCCTGTCCCCTGGCCTTTGAACCCTCGCTCTGCAAGAAGAGTTTGTGATACAAAGGCTCACTTGGAAGATGTTAATTTGAACTGGTTCAGAACCAAGGAGTGGTTGACATTGGTTTCAGCATTAATCCTGTTGGTTAACTCAGAATGTGACAAGGTGCCTCCGGATCTTCCCCAGTTCCTTTGCTTTCTGGGGAAGGAAGGTGACAAAGATGGCAAAATGAGCACTCAGTGGGCACTGCCCCCCAGCTGCATCAGGGCTGAGCCCAGCCTGGTCCTCACCCAGGGTAAGCAGATGCCGTGAACTGTCTGTGCTTGATTTGGGTGCGGACCAGCTCAGCCAGAAGCCTTTCGTTTCCTTTCTTGTCGGTACACCCCGAATCAGCGTAGGCATCTGGACAGAGTTGAGGCTATTCATGTGCTTTTAAATGTTCCAGCATCTATGGAGCTGCTCTGGCAACCCACAGCACAAAAACAAATAGCTTTTAAAAATAAATCTGAGGCTGGTGTGGAGGTAGGGAGCAGAGAAAGGAAGGAAAGGGGAAGAGCAGTTGAAAGGAAAACACAGGTCGTTGGAGTTGCCCTAAAAGAAAAAAAAAAAGGGGGTTGATATGTCTGCTGGAATCACGAGCAGCTTTTTACCGGTACTCAGCAGTTTGTTGGCAGTTCAGTGGAGAAATTCAGCAGTTCAGCTTTCTCTAGTAACTGCTCACCGGGGTTACTGTTAAGAATTACTAAATGCCAGAGAGGGCTTTCCCTGCCAGTGCAAATACAAAGCTCCTCTAGAAGGTCCCATCAAGTTCCTGCAGCACAGATGTGTTTGCAGGACTGAGGTTTGTTGCTCTGAGGGCAAACCTAAATGAAATGAGGGTGACTTCAGCAAGCAAACGGTTTACCATGAGGTTGTCCTTCTCTGTCTGATGATGCTTAACCTGGCTGACCTTTAGAGAGCCTTCTTTTTCACCTCCCCCATTCCAGGATACCCCATTAAAAGGTGTAACAAAGCTGGCTGGCGTTTTGCAGAATAAATGCCAGCTGTCTTCCTGTATGAGAACTGGAGAAAATAGTGGTGGAAAAGATCTGTGAGATTCTCCGCTCCCCCTGGGCCAATGAAGAGCTGTTTCATGGCATGGGTTGCCATGATCCTCTTTCAGTTTAGCTTTAACGGTCTGCTGGAATAGTAGCAATGAAAGATGAAGCTGAAAGCACAAATTAAACTCTGTTCTGCTGCCAAAACAAAGAGTTGTTCCCAGGTTCCTTCCAGAGCTCTGTGAAATGGCAGCAATGTTTTCAGCCTCCTGCAGCTGAGTGTCTTCACCGTACGCTTGGAGCCCAAGCTGCAAATGTATCTAGAACCCTCTCACCCCCATCCAACAGTGCACAGAAAACTCCATGTAGCATCCTGTTGTACCTGACTCCTGCAGATATTAAAGGTCTGCTTTCTCCGTGCCATTGCTCCAGAGAGGCAGGGAAGCCCCAAGAGTCACCCTGGGACTGTGAGTGCTGAGACCACTGAGGAACCACTGAGAAGTAGGAGGAAGCCCCCTTGAAAGCACTGCTGAGTCAAAGACTTCTCAGCAGGCTTAAACCTAGAGTGAACTGAAGGCTCCACAGAAGTCACTACAAATCCCTGGGGACAATGCAGCTGGGGGATTGTGTCTGGTTCCATTTCGGGTGGGTTAAAGCAACCCACTGCCAATCCAAAAGAGTTTGGGTCTCCCAGGGTCCTGTGTCATATCTACCACCCCATGGAAGACGTCTCAGCTACCTTAGGTCACCTAGGCACTTCCATTGGGCCAACAGCAACCCCTTAGCCACAACGTCCCCGTCCATTCACCCAGCTCACTCCCACTATGGAGTTTGTTAAAAGGGATTAGGCAGGGATGTTGGCTGAGCTCCAGACCTGGGGAGCAGGCAGAGCTTTAGTGCTTGTGGAGCTGTAGCTCTTGGTGTTGGCTGCAGACAGACATGGGACGCTACTATTGAGTCCACCAGAACTCAGTTGTCTGTAAACCTGGGGTGGATGCTTTAAACCACAGCAATAGCCAGTGATCTGAATGAAAAGCATGTGGAGATGGAATATGCCACTGCTTGAGACTGCTTTTCACCTCACAGGATGGCCATAACCTCCATACTCTGTGATGAAAGGGTGCGCTCGGCTTGTGTGAACAAGGGGATCAGAGCAAAGTACTGACTTCACTATAAACTCGTCCCTGAGCCTAGAGGTGCATTAAAGAGGGCAAAAGCTAAGCATATCCTGAAAAATCAGCTGCTGAAGTTGGGCACCCAAAAATGGATGCCCCTTGCTCCTACTTTGAGATGCTGTATCTCAGATAGCAATTGGTGTGCCATCCCAAACCAAAGTAAAATCAGAAACCCCATCGATAAGTTCCCCTAAAGAGCTGGTGTGAGAAATGCTGTCATGACATCTAAGCAACAATTCTGACTTAAAGCATGGACTTACTTCAGTGGAAGCTGCTGGGTAATTGCCACTTGAAAGGTCAAGCCATTTGGACGTCTAGTTTAAATATTTTGACCTACGTCTTCACAAGAAACAGCTACTGCCTTGGAAGGACCTATGGGTTGTTGTTGTTTTGATGTATTTTACAGGAATCTTGCTAGGTAATTTTGTTCCATTACATTTTTTCATAAAACAGACACCGTGAGTGGATTGAATTAAATGTTTGCTGCCAGGATAATTGCAGTTCTTAAGAAGTAGGCTGTGTTGTCAAATGGTTTCTCCTAAGCTTAATTTCCCAAAGATGCATCCCCAGGGCTTTGTAAAATGTACGGTTATTTGCCGTTGGGAGCTTTCGTGGGAATGGTATCTCTTTTTTTTCCTAGGTTCTTTACATGAATAATTTTGTTGCTTTTATTTTTCTGGATAATGATTACAAATGTCTTTGTGTGCCCCACTGTCCAATCTCTGTTAGCTTAAACATTAAGAATTTGCCATAAACAAACATGACTGAGTAACACTTGCTTCATGTCATAGTCTGATTTCTTTTTGGAAGGCCTGCATCCAGAGTCTGGTAAAAGTACAAGCACTCCAGATGTGTATTCTGCTGTCAGCTGGCCTAATGAAATCATTGTTTATTGATAGGTTCCCAAGAGTCAGATAGTTCTCAGTCTGCCAAGAAAGACATGCTGGCTGCACTGAAATCCAGGCAAGAAGCTTTGGAAGAGACACTGCGCCAGCGCTTGGAAGAGCTAAAGAAACTGTGTCTCCGAGAAGCGGTAGGCGATGGACATTTTATAACCCATAACACTTTGTTGCTTGCATTGTTATAGCATGCTCCTTGTTTGGAGGTGGTGTGGAGTCAGGAGAAGAGATTCCTTCCATAGTCACCTTTTGCAAAGCCTCAGGAAGGTCCAGCTGTTTTGGATCCAGATTGCAATGTCAGGGGACACTGGTCCCTCAGAGAAGGGGACCCCGTGTCAGCTGGGTACCCGGTTGGCTTGGGGCTAGCAAGGTGCTCAGCATCCATGTCTGCTCTTTGAAATTGTGTTGATGATGCATTCAGCCAGGCTTCTTAGAGACTTTGGTGGGAATATGCAGCTCCCTAAATGGGATATGAAGGCTGTCCTGTATACTGGTAATCACTTCTCAAATGCTTTTAAATTCATTAGCAAAAAAACCCTCAGGCTGATACACTTTCTTCTTGGTGCAGGCCTGACCTTATGTGCTTTTCTTCTTCCAGTACATTCTTACACACAGTACACAAGGTCTCATCTGCTCCACATAGACTCCCTTTAGCTGGAGAGGCATGGCAGGGTGGCAGCAGACCTAGTGAAGAGAAACCACTGTTGTCCTCCCAGGACATGCAGGACAGCTCAGGAACTCATCTCATAACCTACCCACTCACTTGCCCGTTCATTCTTGGAGAACACAGGAGGCAGGTTTAGATTGATTTAACGTTTGGGGAAATCACATCCCTGCTGCAGATGTGTGTGGAGGTTAGCAGCGGTGTACGCTTGGATCATTCAGCACTTGTACTTTGTTTACCAGGCCTGAAAATCTGAATTTAACAACAGATCATTATGTGTAACATAACAGGAAGCTGGCTGCAGACAGTGGGAGATCTTCCAATTGTTGTAGAATATTTGATGTGTATCTCGCCTCTGACAGAAGTAGGGGAAATAGGTCACAGATTCAGCTGTCATCGCACTTTCTTTCAATTAGTCTGTAGTTTTAACACCAATATGAAAACATCTCTTGTGGAAAGCATTTCTTAACAGAGAAAGTCAGTGGAAATCTCTGCTGCCCCAGTTCTCATCCTTTACTCCACACAAGCAATCCTTTCCCACCTGGGAAGTCCTGGCTCACTTCAGCAAATCACCTGTGATAATAAAAGTCTCAGGACCAGATCTGGTCTCCTAAGTCCGTTGAGCACAGAGCTGAGATCATCTGCAGGAGGCAGCCACAGGCTCTTCAGGGGCTGATGGACAAGGTCTGGAAGGCTCTGCTTGCCCTGGAGGAATTTACCACCCTGCCACAGCTGCAGGAGCTCAGAGCCCAGTGCCTTCCCTTTAACTCCAGCCCCTTCTGCTGTGCAGCCTCGGGTACTTTGCAAGCAACTGGGATGCAGGCGAAAGCTCCCACTGGGGCACGGAGCCAGTAGGAAGGAGCAATATCTCCTTAACTTGCTGCTGCAAGGCTGTTCAGAGCCCATCTGTCAACACCTTAAGAGCAGTAGAAAGTGTTCATGCTTTCTGTGGATGATCCACAAGAGGCACTTGATGGACACTTGGAACCTGACCCTGTCTCACAGCCCTAAATCTCATCCATCAGCAGCCTGCAGTTGGGAGTATTTCCTCTTAGGCTGCCCTTCATCCCTTCTGGTTTGGCATAGGAATGGCCAAAACAGCGGGAGAAAGCAAACCAGGGGATAAAAAAGGGTTAAAAGTGGGGGCATAATCAAATAAGCATGGCCAGAGCCATTCCTAACAGTGGCATCAGGTTACTTTGGGCCATCACTGCTCCAGTTACTTATTAATTTAGATTACGTTTCAGGACCGTGCCTGTGAATACTTTTTTCAGTTTATGGAGGCAGCGTGGTAGCCCACATTAATTTTGTTCTGCTCCAGTCTTGGGCATTTTACAGACGACATTAACTCTTTCCCCACCACTCTGCTTCGTATTAAAGAAAATATCCTTGTTTCCCTCTGGAAAGGATACAGGAATCTGGGTCTTCATGCAGTGCCGAGAGCCACATCACACTAGAAGGAACACGTTACAGAAGAGAAGCTGAAATAACCCCTGGGGCTGGAGGGGCAACAGGGAATGGGACTCAGGAGATATTTCAACGGTGCCTCTCGCAAAAGGGGGTTGTGTACATCGGCACAGGGCTGTGCTGCAAACCCATTTTGCTGGGAACTGCTTAAAGGAAAGATGTGAAAAGGCCAGGTCCTTGTTTCCTGGTGACCTGAAAAGAGCAGAAAGAAAAACCCCATTAGGGAGTGGGGGAGAGGCCAGGGCAGGCAGGGGCCTGAGCTGCACACTCGCATTAAGGTCAGCTGCTGTTCTTTGGGATTCAGATGATTTAGGTTACTCTGCCAGCTGGATCCTCTCAAGGCTGATGCTAAAGAACACAAAAGCCTTTTGTCCTTCGTGGGGAGACTTCTGAGTACAAGGAGTCGGGCTGTGCTCCTGGTGAGGCTCCTGCCTTTTTCTGTAGGCATTTGAATGCCTTGGATTCAGATATGTGTGGCTGTATTGTATAGTCCAGGGGGAAAAATCCCACAGCATTCACATCAGCAGTGGCGGTCGCTGCTTCCTGTGTTCCAAATATTCCTCAGTTCTGTGGGGTTTGATGCAGATTTTGGACAAATCTTTGCAAATGTCTCCATTAGTCTGACAAAGCCTCATCTAATATTGCTCTGAAGCTGCTCGTGACATCACTGGGGTTTGGAAGGGGTTCTGATGCATGAACTGTTATCAGACAGGTAATGAGGTACCAGGCACTGCTTTTAGTGACCATTTTCACTGCATTCCTCTCAGACACATCATGAATCAGGTGGGAATGTTTTTCTGTCCGGGTCATAACCTGCAGGGCTGTTGCCAGTGGGGCTTTCTGACTCAGCAGACCTGCATCCTGCATGAAGGTTCAACCCCCACTCAGCAGATAGAACCTCTTCTTTCCTGCTCACCCTGCAGCAGAGATGAAAGCACATGTGCTGCAGTCTGATCCGTTCAGCCTCAGGCCCCAACGCCCAAGGGATGGGCACCACCTACAGACCTACCCTGGGCAGGCCACAAAAATCTGTATTCATGTGCACAGGTTAAAGAAAAGTTCCCCACCCTCAGTATCAGGTCCTGGAATGGGGTTTTTTTTGCAGGGTTGGATGCTCTCTTGTGTTTATCAGCTGGCTGAACTGGATATGGTGTTAATGGAAGCCTGTCATTTTATGGTCACAGTTCAAGAGCAGTGTTGTGCTTTGCCCTGCCGTAGGATTTCCCAGATCACTAACAGCATTTTCTGCTTACAGGAGCTCACAGGAAAGCTGCCACGAGAATACCCCCTAGATCCTGGGGAGGAGCCACCTATTGTAAGGAGAAGAATAGGAACTGCCTTTAAACTGGATGAGCAGAAAATCCTGCCCAAGGGAGAGGTGAGGCTCTACCTTCCAGCCCCATGTTCCCATGTCAGATCT
The DNA here is from genome assembly GCA_013400375.1 of Thinocorus orbignyianus. Lineage (NCBI taxonomy): Eukaryota > Metazoa > Chordata > Aves > Ciconiiformes > Thinocoridae > Thinocorus > Thinocorus orbignyianus. The sequence continues at coordinate 605,332 of VXBW01001219.1, forward strand.
CTAAGACGTCCAAAACGATGGATGTATCACATAGGAGCCATCAGTCCTACGGTCTGTTTTGCTTTAAATCACTGTAGTTGGTCACAATGCCTTTTTTTAAATATCCATCAGATCGGGGAAGCAGCGAGAGAGCTGATGCCCTTAGTTCAGACTCAGAGTAAAGCTTAAACCCTCAGGGTTCAGCCCTGGCTTTGCTAGAGGGAAAGAGTCTGGCTGACCAACTGGACCATGACAGTCCCAGTGCTCCAGTGCCCAAATGCAGCGAGTTCTGTGAGCAGGGAGCACATCAGGAGCCCCTTGAGCCATCTGAGCCCTGCTGCTGCCCTGTGTGATCACTGCACACAGCTACTCTCTTTCTGCCTCAGTAGCAATCCCAATTCACATTTCCCCTGGCAGGGAGAAAACCATCACAATTACCCGTCCTCAGCCTTGCAAGAGCAAGATGAAAGCATTTCGCTCCCCGGTCCTTAAACAAAAAAGCCTTCGTCCCTACCTATGGGGAGCTGGAATTGTGTTTTCCTAAGTTTGCCAAGGAGTGTTTGTTCTCTTCCCTTGCTCCCACAATGTGCTGGGTCAGTGCCCTGAACCGTGGCTGTGAAAACAGGCCTGCAGCAGCTGTGAGGCGGGACCGGATTCACAGAAAAGCTATTGTCTGCAGAGACGCATTTGTCTCAAGACACTTGTGTATATTCCAGGCTTGAGTTTCCTTTTTATTTTTGTAAGAGGAGAGACTGAAGCTGGTGCGACTGGGCGGTTTAAGGCTTGGTTCAGCCAGGGAATTAACTGTTTTGGCGTTTTGTTGGCATTTTCCTTCTGCTGAAAAAATAAACAGCTGGAGCTCTTTAGTTCTGTTCTCAATGGAGCCTGGGAGAGGAATTCCACCAAAGTCAAATATTCATGAACTAACACATTTAATTAAGCTTTTCAAAGGGAGGCAAGGCTTAGCTGAGTTACTTCTAAAACCCCTGCAGTCTGTTGGCTGCTCAGTTATAACCTGATCTCCAGCTTCCCCAGATCTTACTGCTGCAAGGCAGCTTTTGGAGCCAGCAGGTGAGGAATCTCCATACTCCAGTGGCAGGGTTAGGTGGGGAGAGCATGGAGGTAAAGCAGCTCCTCCCCATTGCAGGCACTCTGCCTTTTGGCATCAACAATCCAAACAGGCTGACTCAGCTTTTCTCTACCTCCCTTTTCATCTGTCAAACTCTTAAGTCTGTGTTGAAAACCATAAATTTTCTGTGCTCGAAGAATGATGTTGAGCTGTGTTTATTTGACTGCCAGTTTGAGAGCGTTTAGAGAGGCCAGTGATGATTTTCATATGCTTTTCAGCAAGTGCAAACACTAGAAACTCAATTGAAAACAAAAGGTGAAATGCTCCCTCAGTCACCTAAATCTAAAAGTGATATTACCAACTGTGACAAGGACCTGGAGCAAAGCACTTCCATCTGAAGGCAGATGATAGCTCTCATTTTCTGAGGCCTTATTTATAGTGGCCTCGCTGGAAGAAAATAGACAATTATGGGCAGAAGGAAAATGAGTGTGTTTTTTCTGAGATGTACTGAGTGATTTAGAACTGAATCTGTGAAGGTCTGAAATGACAGCTCACATCAAACTCTTGCTGCCTTTAGGAAGAGCTTTGGTAGAGCAAGGTTTGCAAGGAAGGGTCCTGTTGTATTTTTTGGTAACTGTCGCTACCTGGTCTGTAATTCCTGACTCTGGGAAGGACAGAAGGTAGTGAACCAGGCTCCAGGCCTTAAACTTCATGGTGTCAGATTGGCTTTTAGTAGTTTAGTGCTGATGGAGCTTAAAAACTCTTCAAAAGGGATGTGTTAAGAAGATCAGGGGTGTGTTGAGTCTTCAGTAAAGTGAGACAAATGATAATTATAGATTTAGGCAATGCTGATTCACCACTGACAGCAAAGGGATTTTTGTTTTCAGCCGGAAGCCCAGAATAAAAGCTTCAGTCTGATTAATTCCCAGAGCATTAGCTCTTGCAGCATACAGTGCTGCTAAATGAAGAGAAAGAATTTGGATTTGCGTAATGGGGATCTCCATGAATGTGTGGCTGTCAGCGCTTGCGGTCTGAACTCCCACCATTCACTAGAAGTAAAAGAGCTTGGCATTTATTTCCCCTGATTTGCAATGTACTATGTTCCCTTTCCTAGCAGACTAGCACCAAAACCTCCATCAAGCTGGGGAAGGCAGCCGGATCCTTTGCAGATCAGCAAGTAGCTTTGAAGCTCACAGCTTGGGGTCCCAGTGTGGATCAGGAAGCTCTATATCAGCTTCTGCAATGGTGTAAATTGGTCAAAATCCCTTGACTTTGGAGGATAACAAAAAAAAACCAGTAGGTAGCTTCCAGGGTACACGTGGTTGCAGTTAAAAACTCTGCTGAGGCTCTGCAAGGACTAGTGTTGGAGACACTGGTCCTTTCTGGCACACAGAAAACTTGCTGTTACACACCACTCGCTCTGAAATCACCCTCCTGGCTTGTAACTCGAGGAGAAAATTTTCTGGTATAATCAGTTGCAGTGGCCCATAATTAATTACTTCAGCTCATACTCTCCCCTGAATTTTGACAGCCATACACCAGGGAGAAATTAACCCATCTTTGGTGGTTTTACCCCAAAGCATTTGGTGGGTGCCAAGCAAAGCTGTCAAGGAGGTTAAAGCTGTAGCTTTATCATAGCGCTGATAGCAAACAAGGCTCAAATATGGAGATAGGGAGAAGGAGCAGGTGAGAAGCAGGTGATACCCATGGAGGGGTGTAAAAGGATGGGGAGATTTAGGTTAGATATTAGGAAGAAATTCTTTACTCTGAGGGTGGTGAGACACTGGCACAGGTTGCCCAGAGAAGCTGTGGATGCCCCATCCCTGGAAGTGTTCAAGGCCAGGCTGGATGGGGCTTTGAGCAACCTGCTGTGGTGGGAGGTGTCCCTGCCCATGGCAGGGGGGTTGGAACTTGATGATCTTTAAGGTCCCTTCCAACTCTAAACATTTTATGATTCTATGAATGTGTTATCAGTAGAGCACCGTTGAACTAGGCTGTACTGAACTGCTTGAGAAGCCACACAGCACAGCTGGGTTAGGGCTGAAGCACACATGTCCTCTTTGTATGGGTCATCCTTTCCACCACCACCACCCAGGCACCTATGTGAGCAGATGAAGGTGAGGTGGATGTGCTCAGGGACGCCCTGAGATGAGGGGAGCAGCATGATCGTGGATGCTTGGCTGATGGAGAGCCTTGGTTGAAGGCCACTGGCCAGGTTCAGGGGGGACCTTCCCCGTAGCCGGGCCAAGACAGTTTGGTGGTAGCCAGAATCTGCTTGCCTTTCCCCAGGAGGCAGAGCTGGAGCGCTTGGAGAGGGAGTTTGCCATTCAGTCCCAGATCACAGAGGCTGCCCGGCGCCTGGCGAGCGACCCAAACGTCAGCAAGAAGCTGAAGAAACAGAGGAAGACATCCTACCTGAACGCGCTGAAGAAGCTGCAGGAGATCGAAAACGCCATCAACGAGTATCGCATCAAATCCGGAAAGAAGCCAACTCAGAGAGCCTCCCTGATCATAGATGGTAAGTGGGGCTCAGCAGAAGGTCTCTGGAGGCCAAGGAGCAAACTTTTTGCCTTGAACTCACTGCTTGAGGCACAGGTTTTCCCTCTCCTGTCTGGGTGCTGGTGGTGGGGCTGTCCTCTCCCACACCAGCGTGCTGTCAGCCGGGTGTCTGGGCTGCACGCCGTGTGTTAGGGATGTGCTGGCTCACAGCACCAGCAGCAGTGTCACACTGTAGATGGTTCACCTGTCAGGAAAGCAGGCTGTGACTCCTTTGTTCACCTGTAAAATCGCTCTGTTAACATCTTCTCTGGAGTGGTGCTGTACAAATGTAATTAATGTCAGCAGATTGGGGTGAACTCTCTAGCTGAAAGGCATCTGTAAAATCAAAGTGGTAGCAGTGTCATGGCTGTGTTCAAATGCTTCTTTTTTCCTTCTTTTTTTTTTCTACAATGTAATTCTCAGAGCACTTTATGGTTTACTAGGTTGTTGATTGGTTTTTCATGAAATCCATTAACTTTCTGCTGTGGTTCTTTCTCCCTTGCTGATTTTGCCCTTTCCCTTCAACTTGCAGAGCTTTTCTCTCTGTGCCTTTGTAGCAGGAACTGAGATTAGAGCTGCTGTATTTGTGACCTGGGTACCAAGTTGCGTGGCAGTCAGGGATAACAGACAGCCGTGAGGACACGGGGTGGAGGAGGCAGCTCAGATGTGTGCACGCTGAGGGTGTGAGAGCTTCTCCTGCTGCCACAGAGGATGCTCAGAAAGCATTTCCCTGAATTACACAGAACTGGTACCTAGTGTGGGCCTTCAGTTAGCAGCAGCATGATCGTTTTAAGAAGGCAGAGATCAAACCCAGAGTCTTTAAGACCCAAGATATAAATCTCACTAATGGCACTGTGCCATTCTGCATCCTCTGGGGACCTCAGCTCTCCACTGAGACTCGCTCTTAATCCTCATTAATTGAAAAGAGTTAGCAGATCCTCGAAAGGCAGCCTGCTAGTGAGAGACCTGGCCTGAGGCTCTGCCCTCCCAGACTGAGAGTGGGCTGAGTCAGTTGTTTATGGGAATCTCGCCTCTCAGCTGTGAGAGGAGGAAGACGTGGGTGACTGCTCAAGGCTAAGATTCAGCAGACAAAGGTCAGGGTGCAGTTCAGCACTCAGCCACTGTGATTCCCCCACCATCTGACCATCTTTGTATTTTCTTCCCCTCAGAAGGAAACATTGCCAGTGAAGACAGCTCCCTCTCAGATGCCCTTGTTCTCGAGGATGGTATGTTGGCTGCTGCATCTTCTAGAGGGCAGGAGGGAGACAGGGAGAGATGTGTGGACTCCTGATTGACACTTGGACACTCAGAGTGGAGGAACTGTTCTGTGTAATAGAATCATAGAATCACAGAATGGTTAGAGTTGGAAGGGACCTTAAAGATCATCAAGTTCCAACCCCCCTGCCATGGGCAGGGACACCTCTCCCTAGAGCAGGTTGCTGAAAGCCCCATCCAGCCTGGCCTTCCTTGAACACTTCCAGGGATGGGGCAATAATCCACTCAAACATCCCTGTACCAAAGGTGCTTGGTTTTCCCTGACTCCACCTTGTAGTCAGACACCAGGCCTGGTGTCTGCTCTGAATTCTTTCAAAAGACAGTCCCAAAATGCCCCTTAATTTTCGCTAAAGGTTTCAGTTGTTTTACTGCATCACACACTCTTGCTGGCTGTTCCCTCCCAAAACGGGAATGCCAGCTGGTGTGCTTCTGAAAGTCAGGTCTTCAGGTTGCTCCCAAGCACAACCAGGGGAAGCAGGGTGAGGAAGCAGGCTCTGGAGGTCTGATGGTGCTTCCCGGGTTGTGCTGCCATTGGAAGTATCACACATCCATCACCTCTCTCCTTTCTTCTCTTCACAGAGGATTCTCAGGTCACCAGCACAATATCCCCTCTCCAGTCCCCACACAAAGGCCTCCCTCCCCGGCCACCCTTGCACAACAGGCCTCCTCCTCCGCAGTCGCTGGAAGGTCTCCGCCAGATGCATTACCACCGCAACGACTATGACAAGTCCCCCATCAAACCCAAGATGTGGAGCGAGTCATCCTTGGATGAGCCCTATGAGAAGGTCAAGAAACGCTCCTCACACAGTCATTCCAGGTGAGCCAGCTATCTCCAAGCTCCATCACAGAGATATCCTCTGCTTTCTGGAGGGACGGGTGTGAGCCCTTTCAAAATTCACAAAGCTATCCCTTACCAAAAGGAAACTTTTAGGTCTTTTGGCCAATAAGCATGTCATAAAAATAGGCTGTAGCCACATGATTGCTGCTTGGTATCTCAAAATTATTTTTAAAAACATTTAGAAAGGAAAAATTGTGGATCATCTGGGGGATTTTGACAGGGCGTGGCTTTGACCTCTGGCTACTGCAGAAGTACAAGCTCTGGGACACAGCCCAGGGCAGCAGCTGACCCAACTCCACTCACCCCCACAAGATCACAGGCACGTGCCTGAGATCTTGACAGAGGTGTGGGAGCCCCTTCCCCAAATTCCTTCCCTGAAGCTGAAGCAGGGTGTTTGTTCTGCAGCAGTCACAAGCGGTTCCCCAGCACCGGGAGCTGTGCCGAGGCGGGAGGGAGCAGCTCTCTGCAGAACAGCCCTATCCGGAGCCTTCCCCACTGGAACTCCCAGTCCAGCATGCCCTCAACGCCGGATCTACGGGTACGCAGTCCGCACTACGTCCACTCCACCAGGTAAGTCTTCCCGGCTCTGGTCTCACCTCGCTTACCCAGAATGAAATCCATGTTCTTTACTTTAGCCTTTCCCCAGGATGAGAGTTAAATGAATTAGAATCATAGAATCACAGAATGGTTAGAGTTGGAAGGGACCTTCAAGATCATCAAGTTCCAAGCCCCCTGCCATGGGCAGGGACACCTTTCCCTAGAGCAGGTTGCTCCAAGCCCCATCCAGCCTGACCTTAAACACTTCCAGGGATGGGGCATCAACAACTTCCCTGGGCAATTAGTTCCCTGGAATTAGTTGAGGAAAGGTCACAAACCAGTCCTGTTCACGTCAGAGGCTTGTGTATTGTTGCCAGTAAGGAATCTCTCCTGAGCTGAGATCCTGAAATCACTTCAGCTAAACATGATTCCACCCCTTATCTCTCCCTCAGAGTAATCAAGCTTTTCTTCTGCTGGAACATTTCATCTCAGGAACTGTCTGTAGGTGCTACAAACCTCAGGCCGCTTTTGAAAGGGATGTGGTGCCACTGCTAAATTCTGCAGTGAATTCCTCCATCGATCCAGATGGAGAGAACATGTTGTTTCCTGCCTAATACAAGACGTTGGGTGGTGTTAATTCCCTCTCACAGATAAAATGTGTGTGATCTTACGTGGAGAGCGAGCCTGTATAAAGCAATCCATCCAAGGACCCAGCTGGTGGTGGAGTAAGCCCAGGGCTGAGAGAAGGAGCTGAAGTGTGTAAGGGAGGTGGTTTGATGCATGCGGCCCAATTTGACTCCCAATTTTCAGCAGGATTTCTACAAACTGTTCTGTTTCATTGCTGTTTTGCTCTTGTGGATGCTGTGGGAAGCCGAGCTGTGCCAGGCTGTGTGCTGTTAGGTATCCTGCCCTGAGGGGTGGTGCTAACATCTTTTAGCTGGGCATAAATCAAGAGTCAAGCCATCACCTCAACTCAGGCACAGACGATACAAGGCGTAAAGGCCCTGGGTTGAGTTTGCTACAGGTTTTTGGCTGGGGGGTACCTTTCAAAAATGCAAAATCTATTAACACTGGAGCCAAGCTGCGTGAGAAGCAGGCCTGGCACAGGGCTTGAGAAGTGGCCTTGAGCGTGTAGGGGCCGTTTGGGTGTTTGAAACAACCATTGCGAGCTCTGTTGCTCATTCATGAGCCGTGGCCCTGGCCTTGGCCATTAATCACGGGGGTGTGTGACTCATGGCAGGGTGGTCCAGCTCCTTGAACGGATGGCTGAAGCTCTGCAAACAGCCGGGGTGAATAGAGACCACCCAGATTTGGCTGTGAATTCAGCCTTGTAAACTTGCAATTCAGGGCGGTCGCCTGAAGGGCTGTCACACATTGAGTCCTACATGTGCTACCTGTGGCTGGGCCCTGACAAAGCATAGCTGCTTCATGGAGGGAACTTTTTCAAAGGCCAGTGGGCAAATCACTGCATTTTGGGATAAATCATAGAATGGTTAGAGTTGGAAGGGACCTTAAAGATCATTCAGTTCCAACCCCCCTGCCATGGGCAGGGACACCTCTCCCACTAGAGCAGGTTGCTCAAAGCCCCATCCAGCCTGGCCTTGAACACTTCCAGGGATGGGGCATCCACAGCTTCCCCGGGCAACCTGTTCCAGTGCCTCACCACCCTCACAGGAAAGAATTTCTTCCTAATATCTAATCTAGTCTCCCCTCTTCCAATTTAAAACCGTTCCCCCTTGTCCTGTCACTACACTTCCTGACAAAGAGTCCCTCTCCAGCTCTCCTGGAGCTCCCTTCGGATACTGGAAGGGCCTTGAAGGTCTCCCCGGAACCTTCTCTTCTCCAGGCTGTACAGCCCCAGCTCCCTCAGCCTGTCCTCATAGAAGAGGTGTTCCATCCCTCCATAAATACAGGCAGTCTGTCTGCCTCACTCTAGATGGATTGTACTTGTACAGGGCACTCACAGGCCACTTGTCAGGGAATCCCATCACCTCTGAGGCTTAACGTCTTGGGATTTGCAGAGCTGGAGCGAGGTAGCACAGGGATGGTGCTGATCCAAACAGCTCTGCCATGGGACATCACCAGCAAAGCCAAGGCTTGAGGTCCCCAGGTTTTGCCCATCAGACTGGATCTTTCCCAGGGTGGCAAGCCACAGAGAAATTAGACTGGGCAAAGTTTTCTGTCCCACATGGTGCTGCAGGCTGAATGCCACCACCAAGGAGAGGAGAGGAACAGGAATAGGACCTAATTGCCCCAGCAGGGAAGCAGGTTGCTTTGTAGCCAGAAGCTCCATGCAGTGCTGGAGGGGTTGAGGTTTTCAGTGTCCTTAGAGTCCTAAGCCTGTGAAGCTGGCCTTGTTTGCAGAAGGGGATGGAGAGTGCTTCGTCCTGATGATTTACAAGCTTGGATTTTCTTTTTCCCTGGTACCTGCAGGTCAGTAGACATCAGCCCAACCAGACTGCACAGCTTAGCTCAGCACTTTAGACACCGGAGCTCCAGTTTGGAGTCACAGGGCAAGCTCCTCGGCTCGGAAAATGAGACAGGGAGCCCCGATTTCTACACCCCAAGGACTCGTAGCAGTAACGGCTCTGACCCCATGGACGACTGCTCTTCCTGCACCAGCCATTCCAGCTCTGAGCACTACTACCCCGCTCAGATGAACCCCAACTACTCCACCCTGGCAGAGGACTCCCCATCGAAAGCCAGAGAGCGGCAGAGGCAGAGGCACAAATCGGCGGGCAACCTGGTCTCTTCCAATTCAGGGAGCATGCCCAACCTGGCTGCCAGGAACGGGACGGGACACCACCGTGTCTACCTGCACAGCCAGAGCCAGCCCTCCTCCCAGTACAGGATCAAAGAGTATCCCCTGTACATCGAGGGCAGCTCCACACCCGTGGTGGTGCGGAGCCTGGAGAACGACCAGGAGGGACACTACAGCGTGAAAGCACAATTCAAAACCTCCAATTCCTACACGGCGGGGGGGATGTTTAAGGAGAATTGGCACGGGGATGAAGTGGACTCTGTCAGGCTCACCCCCTCCCGCTCCCAAATCATAAGGACTCCATCCCTGGGCAGGGAGGGCCACGAGAAAGGCTCGGGTAGGACTGCTGTGTCGGATGAGCTGCGGCTCTGGTACCAGCGGTCCACGGCCTCCCACAAGGAGCACAGCCGCCTCTCGCACACCAGCTCCACTTCCTCGGACAGCAGCTCCCAGTACAGCACATCCTCGCAAAGCACCTTTGTGGCGCACAGCCGGGTCACGAGAATGCCTCAGATGTGTAAAGCAACATCAGGTGAGAGCAGGGCCCAGGCACAGGGGAGGTGGGAGGGATCAGGGGGACTTCATGCAGCCCAGACTTGTGTCAGGCATTAGATCCCCAGCTGGAGAGCAACACCAGAGCATAGCACGTTATTTGACCTTCACATGCTGCTCACCAAGCCTGTGGGGATAACACCGAGGGGCAAGCCTTGTCCAAGACGCTCATCAGGTGAGAATTTTCCATGGAAATCCTCACTTTGCAATGATGGGCTCGAAAGACAGGGAAGGACCAAAGCCCTGTTGTTGCCAAGTATTTCCTCAGGATGCAGCAGGGTTTGGATGGCACTAGGGACTGAACATGGAGAAGCCACAAAAGGGGTCACTCTTAGTAATCACAGCGAGGGGAGTGATGAAGCCAGCAGGGGCTCAGCACAGACGATGAGAATGTGTGTCCTTGGTGAAACACCAAAACCATGAGAAAGGTTAAGTGGGGAGCATCCCAGCCCCTCCACCCCCAGGGAAAATGTTTGAGCCATGACATCTTTGTGTATTGCTGAGATTTGGTTTTCCCATGGAGCTCCATTATGTGCTGATAATATCCTGCAATGCAGAGCTGCTTAAGTTTGTGCAGTATCCTGCCTCTCTGTCATGTACAGAGCTCTGCACTGCTCGGTGCTGTTAATATTAAATGGTAAGAAAACAGTCAAATTCATTAAATTGAGGAGGCCACTGTGTGTTATGAAACAGTCCAAGGTTAAATATTTACTGGCCATCACTCACCGCTGGCCCAGACAGTTTGGGTAGTTCAAGGACTTGCTAAAAACCTGAATCCCAAATGGATGGGATCACTGGTTAATCAGAGTTTGTGCTGTGCATTCCTGACCCTTGGCATGGGAGACACCGGTACTTCAGCCTCACTCTCCCCAGTGCAGACCAGTGCATCATCCACCCACTCTGGCTGTTGGCCTCCTGGCCTCCCAGCATCATGTCTGGTCCGCGCTGACCACCACGCTGACACCAGTGGGGCTTTATACTCGCTCCTGACTCCATCATGGACTCAGAGAGACAGTTTAACACCTCGTGGGCCACTAACAGCTGCCTGAGAAGAGGCTGATTGGTGTGTGTGATGCCAATGCTCATAGGAGGCTCCAATTTGGAATGAGGCACAAGCAAGTAACAGCTGGAACCATCCTGTGACTCCGTATGAAAAATCTGCCTTCCCTCCTTTGATTAATTGGTGTTTCTGTTCCACCCAGCAACACAAAATGCTTGAGCACTGGGAAGTTTTGCCATGCTTAGGTCTGGAAACTGCACCAGTTCAGTTTAGTAAACTAGAAAGGACAGCAGTGGGGTTTGGGGGAGAGCATGTAAAAACTGCTGTCAGTCAGTCTGTTCCCCAGCCCAGCTGGGTGTTTAATGCTAACTGTGATGCCTGGGCAGCACACTGGTAAGTGCGTGCAGCAATCACAACTTGTCCTGACCAGTTGGCAGCCTAGATTGGTTTTGTGTGCAGAACTGGCTCCCAGTTACAGCACTGGGAAGATACTGCCCTCAGGGGCTGCTGGCTCCAAGGAGCAGATTGAAAGTTGCTTTTCTCTTCAAGTGTCGTTTGGCAGCAGCTAAAGAACTTAACAGCATAGACAGGGGTGCCAGGTAGAAACATCCATCGTTTCAGCTGGTTGGCCCATTGATGGGTCTGCTGGACTTCGCACTGTCCTTCAAAGAGGATCATACTTCTAGGCATATATTAAATTGGGAGGGTCAACTCTGCATGGACTTGAGGAGGGAAGATCAGCCAGGTGGAGTGCTTACTTAGTTCCTCACCAGGGAAGCTTGCCCAGGAGCCACTGCCAATGGTACATTTACAGTTCAGCTTGCTTCCATCTCCATTGAGGCAAGATAAGCCTTCTTCTGGTCCCACAGTGGCTGGGCCAGCAAAGCCCAACTTCAGTTTATTGCAGATTCACAGTGAAAAACAGTGTTTGCTTTTGAAATCTTTGGATTTTCCTTCTTCTTTGCACCTGAAGCACTGTACTTGGTCAGACTCTGGCTGCTGCCAGCCCTGGCTGGTAGGGACACAGAGCATCTCCCACCACCCCTGGAAGCAGGAGGCTGAGCCTGATGACCTGGGCTTCTTTAGTTGAGGTGCCGTGGAGATGCACAGACCCTGCCAGCCCAGGCAGCAGCAAAACTGATGAGTTTTTGTGATGGGCAAGGTGTGGTGCTTCCCAGGCAGGCTCAGGAGAGTTCAGGTTGTCATATCCAGCTGGAGGCCGCGCTGGAACAAGGCATTCCTGAATGGATCTGGCCTGTGAGGCTGGCTGCTCCCATGCCACGTTCAGACACAGCCACCCAGGAACAGGCTGAGGTCTGACTCCCGGGCTGTGTTTACTCACAGCAGGACACGTTTCTGCTGGTCCGACCAGCTGATGCTTCTCAACCACCTTGACCTTTGCATCCTTAGCTCACCAGTTATTTTTTCTCCACCCCCTGGTTGTTTTCCAGCTGCCTTACCTCACAGCCAGAGGAGTTCAACGCCGTCGAGTGAACTAGCAGCCACACCGCCGGGCAGCCCCCACCACATTCTCACGTGGCAGACTGGGTGAGTGTCTGTGGGACTGGGACCAGAGTAGAAAAACCTCCCCACGACCAAGCAAGAGGAGAGCATGGGGGTGTGGGGAACGTTTGCCAGATGTTCCATGATCTAGATGAATGCAGAGCATTTCCAGCCTCCCACCCATGCTCTCCTAGCAGTGGAGCCCAAGACATGGCAGTGCCACCTGCTCCAACCAGTGCTGGATCCACAGGAGAAGAAGCCTTGCAGGTTCTTCCTGCTTGGAGAGCCTTCTTCCTCCAACTTTTCATGTGTCAAAATAGCTCTTTTATTTTGTTAAGGCACCATCATGCTGACTGTTTTCCAAGGAGACCTTTGTTGTGAAGGCAAGGTTAGGTGTCTACCATATTTGTGTGTGCAGCAACCACCTTTTTCTGCTAGGTTGTCCCCAGCAGTGTGTCTTAACGACTGTTAAGTGCATCTTTTTCCACCTACCGCTAACTTAATGTGCTTCACCGAAGCGTGAGTGAGTCAGTAGATGCAGGCAGCCATTGCTCATGTAAATATAGTAATTGGGTGCTTTGGCACCTCTTTGTGAGGCAGGAATTTAAGGAGTAAACAGCCTTTTGCAAGCTCCCAGGAGCATTCTCCAGCAAACTCCTGTAATTCTGGCCTCCCACATGAAATAAAGATCATTTCCAGATCCCCTCTAACTCAGCACATCCCAGATTTTTGCATCTAAATGGAGTTTGGTGAGATCAGCAAGATCAGGCTCCAGTCCTAGAGCAGGAAAACAAGTGTGATCCCCTGAGCTGGAACTGGGACCGGTAACTTTGCAGACATTTCACTGTGCAGCCACTGGAAAATCTCATGCTCTTTAATTTCTTCTGGTCACCTGTGACCACATGTGGCCTCTGGTTTTACTTCAGCGACTGCACATTAAACTGGAGATGGGGACAACCATAACCACAGCCCCCTTAGGCCTACCTTGGGTTTGATCTTCACAGATTAGCCATCTGGCCTCACATGGTCCTTCCAAGCACTTCCAGCTTTAGAACAGGAGAATTTTCCTGGTTCCATTTCACAAAAAGATAGGCAAAACAGCAGCCATCCTTCCTGCATTCTGAAATTCCCACCGTTAAGGGTTTGAGTCTCCATCTGGGATGGAGATCCTAATTCCTCTAAATATCTCCACGATGACCAGGAGTAAAACTGGTGAGCAGCCAGCTGAGAAACCTGAAAATCCCAGCTTTCCTTATTTTCCCATTCAAGAAAGCTCCCACCTCCTCTCTCTCAGAGAAAACAATAAAACCAGCCCAAAATGCATGAAGCTGAATTCTCAGCTGGTAAAAGTCAGGTTATCCAGATTTATAGCTTAGGCCCTGCACCAACAACCAGAATTGGAGATAAATCAGCACTAATTTCATACCCAAGGCGTGTCTAAATACAGTAGGAGCAGATAAAGTTCACCATGAGGTGCAGGGCACAAACTCCCCCAGTGCAGAAGCCCAACCCAAAAGACTGACAGTGTGTTTTTGTGTCACTAACTTTTTTTTCTAAAGATGATTCATCAACTTGTTACCCCACTGGATTAATAAGCTCGTTAACAATGTCTGTGTCACTTCTTTTCTTTAACATTTCCTCTCTCTCTCCTCTTTCCTCCTTTTTTTTGCTCTCCTTTGTTCAGAGAAGCAACAGACAACTCACCCACTATGGATGAGTCTCAGTCTCCAACCCACCAAAGTACTGATGAATAGAGGTATAGTAAGGGAAACTTTTCTTCTTTCCTCCTCCTGCCTTACGCTCCGTCAGCACAGTGCGAGTAACGGGCGTCCCACTGCCCCAGGGGAACAGCCCCTTGAACTGTGGGCCTGTTTCCTTGGCCACGAGGCTCCCTTTGGCTTTGGGAAGAACAACTTGAAAGCAGCTCGAAGCCCTCTCTGTGCCTTTCTCAGGGAGTTTGGGGCTGCGGCGCTTTCCCCTGTGAAAGAGGGCTTTGGGCCAGCCTGCTCTGTGCTCACCAGGCACAGAGAGCGGGTGGCAGTGACACATTTGTCACATTTGGGGACATTTCAGAGCAAAGTGCTGTGGGGAGAGAGTCTGGGAGCAGCGTGGCAAATCTGGGAGATGAGCCTGGCTAAACTGGAGCCTTGGGGGAGCTGGGCTGAGCTCCCGGCAGCACCCGGCACCCCTTCTTCCTCCACTGCAGAGGCTGTGGAGCAGAAGCTGTTCCCAGCTGCAGGGAGGTTTCACGGAGCGAGGAGCAATCCTGGCCCTGTTCCTGTGAGGAGGCAGAGGGGGAAGGGTGGCAGGAACAAAGCAAAAAAGCCCTCAGAGTATCTCTATTTTCATTGAATTGCCATGCTGTCTGACACTCTCATTTGAATCTACAACCATTCACAGCTGGCATCTGCCAAGTATGTCAAGCCCAGCTTCCTAGAGGTAACCCCTAAACCCCCGCACTCCAGCAGAGCTGGGAAACAAAAGGATCTTTAAGATGCAGAGGGTGATGCCCTCGCTCAGGTTCCTCCAGGACACCGGTTTCCCAACAGGGCAGAGGAAGCAGGAGCTGCCAGACAGCATCAGATGTGAGCTCAGTCATAGAATCATAGAATGGTTAGAGTTGGAAGGGACCTTCAAGATCATCAAGTTCCAAGCCCCCTGCCATGGGCAGGGACACCTCTCCCTAGAGCAGGTTGCTCAAAGCCCCATCCAGCCTGGCCTTAAACACTTCCAGGGATGGGGCATCAACAACTTCCCTGGGCAACCTGTGAGGATCCCACAGAAAACAGACATAAACTGCATCTCCCACTTTTGGCCTCAAAACAATCCCTAGATTGGAAGTTGGTTAAAATCAAAGTGTGAGGGAGAGACATCGATTCTGCACATGACTCTGCAGATACAGCAGTCACTTTGCAAAATATCAACAAGATTTTGACCTGTGTTTTGCTCTGGCAGGGAGCTCGGCAGACTGAGCCAGGACCTGGCCCTGATCAGAGCTTTTAAGATAAACTGCAAAAATAAAAAATTCCCATAAACATTCCTCATCTGCTCTGTGCAAGCAAACACAAAGCCAGGAGAGCAGGAGAAGCAGCAGCTTGTCAGGAGCGGTGCTGCGAGATGAGGACTAGGCTACCTGTGGCAAAACACTTTCCCCGTTGGATCTGGCACCTTCTCACTAGTCACTTCCTAGCTCATCCCTGGAAATCCACGTAATTCTGGGATTGCCAGGGGATGCACCGGCCCCTACCCAGAGCAGGAGTGTGACAGGAGACCACCACCACCCTCCTCCTTCCATGTTCCAACCAGGTACTACAGTCCCTGGCCAGGAGGGCTGCTCTGCCTCCTGGGGAGCATCCTACCAAAAGAAAAAAAGAAAAAGAAATAGAAATCTCTTTAGTCCAACTTACCACTGGGCAAGAAAGCAAGAGAAAACCCTTTAGGTCGAGCAGAGCTGTGCTACGGGAGGGAAGAGGCCACGGATAAGAAGCAGAGGCAGGTGTGGTGCCACCTGTGGTGGGATGGATGTGGACGCTGGGGTCAGCCACAAGCTCTCATCCTCCCAGCAGCGCCTGGCTCTCCTACAGCACATCCCGCCAGCAGCAGGCTGAAAGCACAGCACTGCTGCCCGGTGCCATTCCAGCATCATCCAAAATTCAGGGCATCTGCCCACAGAGAGGCTGCGGGTCGCTGGGGTGAACAGGGCTGCTGGGCAAGGACAAACTGGGTCAAGGCAGGGGCTTGCATGCTGATCCCACCCCAAACACCACCTGCGGTGGGGTCTGTGAAGAAATCTCCTGCCTTCCTTCCCACCTGTAATACCATGTTTTGTGTTGAACTTCCCAGGAGCCCTCAGTGTCCCCTAACGAAGTTTCCTTTCTCCCACAGGAGCTACAACGATAGCTGTTTCCTGGATGCTCCCCTCTATCCAGAATTAGCAGATGTCCAGTGGTATGGGCAGGAAAAAGCCAAGCCTGGGACTCTCGTGTGAACCCCTGACCTCAAGTTAATCACATCAAGGCCATTCTGAGCTCACCTCACTGCCTCTCATCTGCCTTACCCAGATGCACTGTCACCCAGCACCAGCTTCAACTCTCTAAGCACTTTCCTCACGAATGCAATCCCAGGCAACACTTACGGAATGCTGGCCCTGAGACATCCCCCAGGATAGCGACGGAGGGACCACGGAGCATCCCGCTGCCCGGCTGGGACACGTCCCTCCCACGGGGCAGGGGAGCAGCCGGCGTCATCGACAGCCAGCAGTTTCACAATCCATTTTCCTTGGAAACGATGGAAACTTCTCAAGGCTTACATCAAATCTCATTCTTTCCTGCGGCACGTAACCGTCAGCTTCCCATCGACTGGCCAGAGCATTCGTTTCAAAGGGGAGGGGGGTAAAACGGGACAGAGGAATGGATCTCCTCGTCCAGAAAGCGCGTCTGCTGTGAATAACAGAAATCCCATCACTGCATAGATGAGTCAGAGCCTTGGCATCAGATCTCCACTGCCAGAGGTCACCATGAGTTTGCTCAGCAGGTTCCAGCTACAGGAACATCCCTCTCAACAGCAGGCACGACCCCCCCTCCTCTAAAACAGCTTTTCCTCCTTCGCTTTGAGCCCACCCGCCCGCAGGTGAAGCGACCCCAGGTGCTGAAGGTGCACCCAGGGGCTGGTATCACAGCACCCTTGTCTACAAGCTATGATTGAACTGGACAGACGAGGTTTAGAGAGGCATTATCCAACCCAGAGGGGCAAGAACTGCTGCTCCCAGCCCCTGTGGCTGGCCGAGGCTGCACACCAGTACACAGAGAGGTTGGTGTTGTGCTGGTTTTTGGGTTCTTAATACTCAGACGAAGACGGAAAATTGCCAAAAACCCTTTCTACGAAGAGATACAGCCAATAAATTCCAATCTCTTCCTGCACAAAGCGTTAAGGTGACATCAAAGGGAAAGCAGGTGGCAATCTGATGGGCACGGTAGAGCTGCGTTGAGGCATCTGTCCCTCTCATCTCCCCTTCGTAGCACCAAGTGTAGCAAAGGGCTCCTCACCCGCCCGGCTGCCGAGTGGGAGAACCGGTCTGTCGGGAAAGGCTGCACCCACCGTCACCACCACCAACCACCACCAACCAGGCTGAACAACCAGCAGAGCAGGCCAGAAGCCACCACAAGAAAGAGAAGCAGGAGGAGCAGAGGTGGCGTGGGGACAAACAGAGGTGTCGGAGAGGCGAGGGAGAAGAGGAGTGGAAGCAGAGAGAGCGTCACGGAGGGAGCCGCGAGTTTACACAAACTTCTTGAGCAATGCTTTATACACGTCAAGCCATGGAACTTCTCAAAGAGACACACACACACACACACACTTTTGAAACAAACAAGTGCACAATCTGGGTGGATGTTGGAGCTGGCAACAGCCAGTCTTCACCGTGGTGCTACGCTGTTTTTATTGCCACTGGATGGGGGTGGGGAGGCAGCCGGCCTTTCCCCTCGCTCTCCCCCCAAAACCCCTCGCCCACCCCCCTGTGGGTGCGTGGAAAACAATGATTTCCCATGGGAAAGGCATGAAAAGAAATGGCTGGAGTGGGGGGGGTAACTTTGTGAAAAGCAGAAACTGAAGTTAGCTTTAGTTTAAGGATCAAAAAAGAGAGAAAAAAAGAAAAAACACAAAAAAACAAGCCGTGAGAGTGTGTGTGTGTGCGTGTTCCAAGAGTAACAGTGTCTGCCAGACAAAAGTTAGGGCGAAACCTTGAAAATGAACCACCACAACTCGGTAGGGAAGAGGGGAGGGGGGGGCTGCCACACCTTTGGGTATTCAGATTGCTGGAAAACTGCATTCCAGGCTTGAAAAAGAGAATGGGTTCTTCCTAATTAGGCTTGGAAAGATGATGGGGTTTTAATAATTGGCTCGGGCCAATACCTTCCTGCAGCACCTATCTGGAGATGTTTGCTCTGGTCCCCTCATCTCATCACTGGGGAGGTGGCCTGGGGGAGATGAGGATGGGTGGTGGGGAGCAAAGATCTATATTTATCCAGGGAAACCAGCAGCAGAGCCAGGAAGGAAACTCCCTCATATCCACACATGAAGAATAAACAAATTATCCCTCTGAAAAATAAAACAAAATTTAAAAAAAAAACATAGTTTTTCATAATGGCAAAAGGATTTTAGGGAGCCTCGTGCTTCTGGACCTCCAGGAAGAGTCGCTGCAGGAACAGAACCCCCTTTGGACAGTCCATCAAAGCCTCCAAACCCAGCCACGGCTGGAAAAGCCAGGAGGTGCAAAATGCCATTTTCACCCTCTCTTTGTGCTTTGGGGTCTTTAACATGGGAATTATTTCCAGCTCCTGATTGGATTTTTAGCTGGAGAAGAGATTGTATCGATCAGTGACGTTTACTGATAAGATTTGGTCACTAAAACGAAAGGATTAAATAAGGAGCAAATTAAGCAGCAGCAAGTGATTTAGCCCACGGATTTTTTAGGGGCTCTGAGCAACTGTCTGTTTTCTTTTTAATTTCCCTGGTAAGTGGTTTGGGGTTGGTTTTTGTTGTTTGGCTTTTTTTTTAATGTGTACCTTCTTTTAATTAAAAAGAATTCACCGACAGCAGCACTATGAGGCCTCTGGGCAGTACAGGAAGAAAGACAATTCCTCCAAGAGCAGAATCTGCAGTTTTGCAGCAAAGGTTAAAAGGTGGCAGCCCTGAAATTAGGAAAAACAAAACAAAAATCAAACAAAAAACAAACAAAACAAACCAATAAAGGGTTCCCTGAATCACAAACAGGCTGGAGTAGAGAAAAAAAGGAAAGCTTTCCAGAAAGGGATTGGGTTTTGCTTTGAGTTCTGCTTTTTCTGTTCCCACGTGAGCAGCCAGTCTGGTAGTAAAGACAGATTTAAGTAAAACAGGTTTTACTGTTTAGCTCAAGTCAATTAAAACCCAAATGTACATAAAATGTTAATCAGAGGAGATTAACATATTTAAGTATAAGGTGGAGGGGGGATATCCAGAGCTATTACAGACGAGCACTTGACTGACCAACTTCACCCCTCCTTTACTTACCTTTTTTCTTTTAATTTCTTAATTTTATTGTTATTATTCTTTTTTTCCAAGGCTCCATCTGACATAAAAGCCACGACTGGGTTCTTAAAGTCTCTAACACTCCCTCCAGTCCCCCCGTGCTGGGGACAGGTTTATTCTTCAATGCTGTTATCACAGTCGAGTGTTGAAGAATAAAACCTGTTGCAAGAGTCCCCGTTGGTTTTCACTCTCTCTCTGTCTTAGTTTTAGTTCCAGGCAGAGCCGCTCCCCGTTCAGGTGCTATCAGATGACCAGTTACTGCTTAGTTAACTAGATGTAAAGTTTTACATATATATTAATGTCAATAGTTTTATTACAAGTTGTGTAAAATGGACTCTCTAGTTTAAAAAAAAGGCAAAAAAAAAGAAGAAAAAAAATAAATTAGGTCTCTCCTGAAATCGACTTTAGAGCATGGAAAATGATTTTACTGGATTCTGTTCAACTGTAACCAAGGAAAAACAAAAAAAAAATATGTATGTTGTAGAAAAAGGTGCAGAATTAAAAAAGATCTGCTTTTAATTTATTCTTTTTGTATTAAGAATTTGTATAGTTACCTTTACATTTTGCAAAACGGTGTTGTCAACACTTCCTTATTAAAGCATTTTCAAAATGAAGCCTTGCCATGGTCTTTCCAGGAGGGCACTGGGATCCCAGCTGTGGGAAACACTGGGTGCTCTCCCCCAAAAGCCCCCCGCTTCAGACATCCCTTGGGATTTGGCAGATCCCTGCTGGCTCTGTCGCCCGTTCCCTCGAGCAACGAACTGGAGGCTGAGGAGCCAGGAGGGGGCTGGCAGCAGAGCCAAGGTCCAGAGGACACCCCACTGCTCCTGGAGGAACCTGGGGAGGGACCACCCACTCCTTGGGCTCAGTTCCTGCAGGAACCCTGGTTCAACCTCCGTTGTTGAGGCAGCAACAGGCAGCAGTGTCCCCTGCGGCCACCCAGCACCCTCCACAACAGCCACCCCCTCTCCATATTTGGTCCATCCACACTTCCTTCCCGTTCTTCCCATCTATTTCCACTGTCCAGGGAGCTCCCAATATCTCCTGTATCCACCATCCCTTCCCCCATCACCTCCTTTATCATTAACCCCATCCCCCACCACCACCCAAAAGAAGCCATCAGTGGCACCACCCTGGAACCAGGAGGCCACCCTGCCCATCACCCAGCATCACTGCACAGGGAATGCCTCCAAAAAGGTTTGGGATGGGGCAAAAACACAAGGATGAAATTTTTCAGGCACGCCCCCAGCTCTGGGGCTTTGGCTCAGGTTTATTGCCGGTGGCTCCGAAACTGCCGCCGGCACCGCAGCCAGCTCTGCACGTCAGGAGCAGCCTTCCCAACAGCTGGCTCCAGATGTGACACTGGCACCAACCCCGGCTGCTGCACCACAGCGTGTGCTTGTCCCTGGGGCCAGGGCGTGCTCTGAGGACTGGAGCCATCTACATCTCAGCCACGTTCACTCTTCGGGCAAAACCAGATCTAAAAAGGAGATGATGTGGCAGCCAGCAGGAGAGGAACCACAGCTCCTCCATCAAAAGAAATCAATCCCACATGCACAGAATCATGGAATGGTTTGGGTTGGAAGGAACCTTAAAGCTCATCTGGTTCCAACCCCCCTGCCACGGGCAGGGACACCTCCCACCAGAGCAGGTTGCTCCAAGCCCCATCCAGCCTGGCCTTGAACACCTCCAGGGATGGGGCAGCCACAGCTTCTCTGGGCAACCTGTGCCAGTGCCTCAGCACCCTCACAGCAAAGAATTTCTTCCTTATGTCCAATCTAAATCTCCTCTTTTGGTTTCAAACCATTACCCCTCAACCTATCGCTCCACTTCCTGACAAGGAGTCCCTCCCCAGTTCTCCTGTAGCCCCTTTAGGGACTGAAACAGGCTCTAAGGTCTCCCTAGAGCCTTCTCCAGGCTGAACAACCCCAGCTCTCTCAGCCTGCCCTCACAGCAGAGGTGCTCCAGCCCTCTCATCATCTTCATGGCCTCCTCTGGACCTGTTCCAACAGGTCCATGTCCTTTCTATGCTGAGGATTCCACCGATGGACACACAGACCCCAACAGCCTTTCCAGCAGCACAAAGACCACATCAGGAATTAAACCGATAATCCCGATACGAGGCAGGTACAGGGAGGGGTGGGGGCTGCAACAAGCCACCAGGAGCACTCACATCCCCAGAACACTCCAGACGTGGCCACGGTGAACGCCATGACTTCATCCTAAGGCTCCGAGTTTTGGGATTCAGCGGAGTTATTTCTGCCTAATGCGAGAATTATCAGCAATAAACATCTGGAGAAGCCCAGAGGGAAAAGTCTGAACGGCCGCAGCGAAACGGCCCCTCCCCACTGAAGCTGCCAGGCGGTGTGACAGCTGCGCCACACCCCCTCATCCCTAATCCAGACTCGAGTGGGTTTGGGAATTTTTTTGGCTAAAAGGCATTATTTAACTATTTGACCATGGTCTGGTAGCTGTGATTTGGGGCCATCCAGCTGCAAAAAGAGCCTCCAGCCCATGATGAAAAGCAGCTGCTGTAACCGTGTTGTCCCGTCCCCCCTTCCCCGGTTCAGCATCCCCCCGAGGAGCAGAGCTGGCTCTCACGTGCCGGGCAGCTGGAAACTCTTAGAGGGAGCTGCCGTGAGAAAGTCCTCCTCAGCTCCTCGGTTCCCCATGCAGCACCATTCCACAAATTGCAAGGGGATAAAGTTCTTCCGTCCCGGGATTCACTCGAGCACGGCGGCTGCCTTTCAGGGGCTGTCAGCGAGGAGGCACGTCGCTTAAATCACGTTCCTGAGAACCTGGTCAGGCTAAATCATTCCAGCCTCAAACTCACATCCCTACAGGAGGCGCATCCCCGCTCAAACCAGTGCTCAGGGAAACATTAAAACTCTCCTCAATAATTAGGTTTTAAGTCAGGAGTGGAAAAAAAGCCCAAAAAAAGGAGAAACTATCTATTAGAGATGCCCCAAGGAATCCAGGTCCCTCTCAAGCAGACGTTCCAATGCTCCTTAAACCACCCCCTGGCTACTCACTCACTTCCAGAGAAATTATAGCTTTTCTAAACGAGGGACAATATTATCCTTCGATTATTTAAAGGGTTCAAAATGAAGGTCAGGATGGAGATTTAGAAACAGCTCAGGAAATCATCTGGGTGGGGAGAGCGATAAAGTTGCGGTGTTATAAATGTTTCCTGCTGTGACGGTGCCTCCGAAGGGTATCGGTATGGAGAGCTGCAAGAAAGTCACCAGACACCAGTTAATGAAACTCTTCCATGCTCCCAACATCTGCCCAGCTTCTCCCCACAAACCTCCCTCCATATCCCAAGGGTCCTTCCCGCAAGGTCTCATCAGCCTCATTTTTATTACTTCTAAACTGTTCGAGCACTTGACATCTCCTCTGGGGTCACACACTCCAGGCTGAAACACTCCCGCTTCCAAAAAGAGGTACTTCAGAATCCAGAGAGTCTCCAGAAGAACCTGAAGTTCCTCAAAACACTCCTCCAGACTCACTGACAGCATGTCTCAGGGTGTCAGAGGACATGGTGGAAACCCATAGAATCATAGAATGGTCAGAGTTGGAAGGGACCTTAAAGATCATCAAGTTCCAACCCCCCTGCCATGGGCAGGGACACCTCTCCCTAGAGCAGGTTGCTCCAAGCCCCATCCAGCCTGGCCTTAAATACTTCCAGGGATGGGGCATCAACAACTTCCCTGGGCAACCTGTTCCAGTGCCTCAGCACCCAATGGGAGATAGTAACTCCTTCAGAAGAAGGCACTTGCTCCTGCTCCACATGTCCAGTCCAGGCAAGGACTTGGAGAAACCAGCAGGCCGAGTATTGACACGTTTCTTCAGGAACAGGTTCTGCTCACATCATACCAGGCCTACAGCCGTGGAGCTCCATGGTTAGAAGACCACAGCCCACAAGCACCCGACACAGCAGCGGGTCTGCTGTCTCATAGGACCGCGAAAGGGATCCAAACACCTGGTGGAATCCAAGCCCAGGCAGGAAAAGGCCCACCCTCTCCGCTGGCTGCGCAGAAAAGGCTTCTCCAGAGGCAGTGGAGCAGGCTCTGCCTCAGCTCTACAGGATCCATAAGGCCAGGGAGACAGAGGGCAGGATTTTCATAAATCTGAGCTGAGGCAGTTCTTTGCAGCCACTGCAGCCACCAACCATTTGTTTGGAGCTTCTCTGTAGGTCCTGGAAAGGCCCCCTATAGAAAATCATAGACTGGAAAGAATGGTGGGAAGGGACCTGAAAGCTCATCGAGTTCCAACCCCCTGCCATGGGCAGGGACACCTCCCACTAGAGCAGGTTGCTCCAAGCCCCATCCAGCCTGGCCTTGAACACCTCCAGGGACGGGGCATCCACAACTTCTCTGGGCAACCTGTTCCAGTGTCTCACCACTCTCACAGAGAAGGATTTCTTCCTTATGTCCATTCTAAAGCTCCTCTTTTGGTTTCAAACCATCACCCCCTCACCCTATCGCTCCACTCCCTCACAAAGAGTCCCTCCCCACCTCTCCTGTAGCCCCTTTAGGGACTGGAAGGGGCTCCAAGGTCTCCCCGGAGCCTTCTCTTCTCCAGGCTGAACAGCCCCAGCTCGCTCAGCCTGTCCTCACAGCAGAGGTGCTCCAGACTCCCATCATCTTCGTGGCCCTCCTCCGGACCTGTTCCAACAGGTCCATGTCCTTCCTGTGCTGAGGTCTCCAGAGCTGGAGACAGCACTCCACAGTCCAGGACTCCGGAAGGACCTGTCGGTACCACTGCAGAGGTACTGCTGTTCTTGTAATTAAAAGAAAGAAAAGCAGGTGATTTCAGCCTAAAATTTTCAATCCCCACCACTAACCAGGTTCCAGTATTTCACTGTTAATGCAGAATAAGACATCACCATTTCCACAAGGATCTTCCCCGTTCCCAGTCAAGACACACAACGGTAAAGATTTGTGTTGGCCAGAAATACTGTACGTGGTCATGGGAGGTCCTAATTATTTTCTCTGCAATGCCCAGCAGACTGAAATTTTCTCCAGATGTATAGAAATGGCATTTGAAAGCCTCGAGAGCTGTAAGATTACTTCCCCCAAGCCCAGAAGGTTTATATTAAAAATGTCATTACCAAAAAGAAAAGAAACAAAAAGCCAAATCAGATGCATTCAAGATCAAAACCTCTTTGCACTGAGGCTGGTTGTATTTTTCAGCTGAGAAATATATAAACCTTTCTTTTTTTTTTCCTCCTGATAAATACCACATGAAAGATTAGCCACTAAAGTCTTCATATTTACAGAAATAACCAAGATTCAGAATTCAACTGCTTCCCTCTAATCATCTCCCCACATCAGTCTCCCGTGGGAAAGCAGCCAAAAAAGCTCCAGGGACGCTCCTTGCGGGGTTGAATCTCACCTAAAACTCTACAATGGGGGAAACGGTTTGTTTTCCACAGTTCCCAGAGTAAGAAATTGAAGTAAAAAGGTGGTGTTTGTTGTCCCCTGGTCATTGTCCCAGTTGTACTCCTTCAAAAAACCTTCCCTTCTGCTCTATATGGGATGTGTTCAGCATAAAGTACAGATTTAAAAAGAAATCTAAATAAATGGGGCTTGTAAAAACGAAGCTGTAGAAAATGTGCTGCTTTATGCCTTTTTGCAAAGCCCACCCCAGGTTCCTGTTGGTGTTAAAGCACAAATTCCATCTCTTCATCCTCTCCAGGTCTTGGAGATCAAGATATGAGTCAGGCCTTGGGCCCCGCAGAGCCTCACAAAGCGTTGTACTCCACGCACTTCGATGGGTCTGTTGGGAAATGCTTCTGGCAAATGGTCATGAGCCTCTTCAGCCCCTAGGAATTAACAGAGCAAGGATCATTCTGTAATAAAACTGTAGCTCTCAAACAAAATTAAGAGTTTGTGGTATTTTCAAGCTTAAAAGAAAAATTAAGAAGAAAAGGCTGGAGTTGAGGTGGGTTTTCTGAGGCTATTTCTCCATTTTTTAAGTTTTATTAACATTTTTCCCTGCAAAGCTCTAAGTTATCTCCAATATTAGAGGAGTCTGTGGCAGAACCAAAGCGACCACAGGTTCACAGCGAAGAATCCCTGCAACACTTCAAACCCTCTTTCCAGTCTAGGAAGAATACACCAAAAAAAAGCCTGTCTTTATCTCAGTGTAACTGCAACTGGCAAGAGACAAAGAGATGTAACAACACAAGGACACAAGTCTTCTTTCCTGAAACATCAGAGAAGAAAAGCATCACGTCTATTAATTCCACAACCAACAGAAGTTCACATGAGCGTGACTATGCACAGGAGGAAGTGAACCGGGTATTCTGGGCCCACACTGTTAATGGGACATGTTTGGAAAATGAATACATTTATTAAGTTGCAGAAGTAGCAGCGAACTCAGAGGAATAAAGGATGTCTTCACAGCTACTTTGGAATTCACGCAGGATTCAATAGTTAGATGTAGAAAACTCCTCTCCTAGCCCAGCACTGAAGACCCTCCAGGTCTAGGATGAGCTACTTATCAAATGGACATTGTATTTGACCCAAATTAAGGCAACTGTCCATTTCTAGGACCCTTTTACCACATCACCTGTAACTACGAAACCAGTATTTCCCAAAGATCCCCTAACTTCAAAAGCAAATCTCTCGGATTTCCAAAGCTAACGTTACCTGTATATACTTCCTTTGAGTTTCATCGTTGAGAACGTGGGCCACGTGCTTGGAGAAGATCTTTTCACGACCCGTTCGAGCGTGGATGCCCACCATGGTGACACCAATAGGCCAGGGAGCGTTCCCAATCGCCATCTGGAGATAGGCATCGTTTGCCTGGAGGAACAGAGCATGGGCACACTCAGCAAAACAGAAAGGGCATCTGGAAGCTGAGCCTTTCTGCATTGCTGGATAAACTTAACACACATCCCCATCTTTCTGCATTGGGTTTCATAGCATGGTGGGGGTGCATCAAGAAGATTGTGGCCAGCAGATCGAGGGAGGTCATCCTGGAGATCAGCCTGGAGAAGAGAAGGCTCCAGGGAGACCTGATAGCAGCCTTCCAGTATCTGAAGGGAGCCTCCAGGAGAGCTGGGGAGGGACTCTTTGTCAGGAAGTGTAGTGACAGGACGAGGGGTAATGGTTTTAAATTGGAAGAGGGGAGATTTAGATTAGATATTAGGAAGAAGTTCTTTGCTGTGAGGGTGATGAGGCACTGGAACAGGCTGCCCAGGGAAGCTGTTGATGCCCCATCCCTGGAAATGTTTAAGGCCAGGTTGGATGGGGCTTGGAGCAACCTGCTCTAGGGAGAGGTGTCCCTGCCCATGGCAGGGGGGTTGGAACTTGATGATCTTTAAGGTCCCTTCCAACTCTGACCATTCTATGATTCTACGATCCTCCCCCTCAACTGTGCCCCGGTGAGGTCCCATCTGAAGTACTGTGTCCAGTTCTGGGTTCCCCAGCTCAAGAAGGACAGGGAACTGCTGGAGAGGGTACAGCAGAGGACCACAAAGACGATNATCAGTCAATTTCACAACACATCTGCCTAACACAATTTGTGTTTATACTGAACTCTGAAGGCAGCAATGACTACAGACTATCCTTGATGAGAATCAGCACGGGAAAAGACAGTCTGATAATTATCAACACAAAATTTTTACCAGGACTATTTTCAACGTGGCCTTCTCAGGTTCCCATAAGCTTTTCTGCTGTGGTCACCTTTACAAGCCGTGTCATTTTGGTCACAGACTGGACCAGGGAGCCTATCCGTAAGCACAACCCACTGCAGGCTGATGTCATGTGTGCACAACTGAGGTCACCCTGTACACAGGGGTGGCAGTGGGACCTGACAGTTCTCGGGGAGAGGAGCTAGCTTCCAGAGAGGTTGAGAACCAGCTCTCCTCAAAACTGGGTTAAATAAGCACATTTGTAACAACGTTTATGAACAGAGCAGTAACAGCAGTGAATGAACCCGAAATTTCCTGATCAAGAGAGCAGATCCTGTTTCTTAACATGAAGCTGCAGCAGAAAATACCCCTGGGGAAGAACAGGGATAAAACTTGAAGGGAAAATTAACAAAGGGACAAAGGAACCTTAAAACCCCACGACAACCAAGAGGCAGGAACTGAGAGGGACAGACACAAACATGGAATTACAGGAACAGCTTCAAGAAGGACCCGGAGCAGGACATTCCTCTGCTATCAGCAACAAGACTCGATGATAAAGAGTTCATTTATCGTCTCCTATTTAGAGACCAGACAATAAGAAGTAACAAACACAACCAGCGGGTGCAGATTCTTCCCATTTAGCACTGAGCAAACTGGGAGGTGAATAATGAACAAGGCGGTGTTTAACGTGCAGAGCTGAGGGTAAACCTGAATAATAAGGGACAGGACTTAAATCTTTACCTACGTGAGGCAGAATCTGAACAGTCTTAGTCAAATACCTACTTGCTGACTTAAATATGATTTTGTGATGAAACACTCTATGTGAGCATGCAATTAAAGACCCTTCCAAGACCATCACAACAGGGTTAATTAAGGTTGAGCATACAATTTGTATTCTGGCACTTGCTTACTGTCACATGTTGATTTCAAACTTTAAATCTTTCCAGCATTTCACCTAACAAAGAAGTATGAATTTGTGGCTGGCTGTTCACTAGGCGGCACAAAGACAACAGCAGGCAGGAGAAGTCTCACAGAAAGCAAAATTATGTATGTAGACTAAAGAGCCTTGTGCTTTTAAAGATAATTAAAAAAGAACAACCCAAATTTCCAAATGTGTACTCAACTCCTCCAAAAATCAGTCTGTGAAGTTTACATAAAGCCAAGCACCTCCAGGAGAGAGCAGCACAGCTGATTAACCCACAGTATATGGAATCATAGAATCGAATGGCTAGAGTTGGAAGGGATCTTAAAGATCATCAAGTTCCAAGCCCCCTGCCATGGGCAGGGACACCTCTCCCTAGAGCAGGTTGCTCAAAGCCCCATCCAGCCTGGCCTTAAACACTTCCAGGGATGGGGCATCAACAACTTCCCTGTGGCACACCACACTTCTGCACGCTCACTGCTTTGTTTGAGAAGGCATGGGAATTTCAACATAACAATGGAAACCAAAATAAAATTTAAAAAAAAAAGCCCAAAACAAAACCCCACTATCATGTATCCCACACTTTCAGTTCTAATTTCAAATGATTTGGATTAAACTTGCCTTAGGCCAGCCAGAGTTTTTTTTCCGATACCAAAAGCAGCTTTGCTTGCTTACTTGACAAATTAACCCAAGTCCTCACAAGACTAATAAGAAATACTAGAAGTTTAAAGACAAAACACAGCTCAATTTCCTCTGCTCACACAAGTCGCTTAAGCAAACGCTACCCGTATTTGAGTTCCACTTCTGAAGGCAGCTACAAACAAAACCTAACCCTGCTTTTGATCTTGAATGCCAAAGTACTCCTGCCTCCTTCAGAAAGCAGACTTTGTCCAAAAACCTTATTCACTTACCTCACCTCAGCCAGCTCCTGTGAGCACAACCAAAGAAAGGGACAGTGTCTCATATTCAGTAACTCAGCTCACCTCTATTAATTCCTAATTAATGAATGAACACCCTATTACTATTAATTCAATACCTTCATTTAACCTTTCTGTATCACGTTACCCAGACAGGATTCCTCTGCAACTTAATATCAGCATCTCTTGAGAAGAATTCTGTTTGTGCTTGCAGAATTCTGTAGTTTCACCAGCCTCAAAAGATCTTCTGACAGGCTGGGGATCAAACACTACCTGGAGCCCAACCTTTAGTAGCCATTTCTCATATATCTTGTGTGTATTTCCAGCTACGTATCTTCAAAATGCAAAATAAATGAGAAATGTTGAAGCAATGAACTCAATCTCTTAGAACACGACAGCCTGAACATGCTGGAAGAGTGCAAACAAACATACCTTCACGTATTCTCTTTGCAGCATGAATTTAATAATATCTGTTATTGATTCTTTGATGTCTGCAGGAAGTGTCTACAGGAAGAGAAGACAAAAAGAAATATCTTTAGTTCAGAATAGGAGATCGGAAAAATCATCCTACTCAGCATTTCTACAGTTTAGCACCTACCCAAGCTGGAGGACTCTAGCAAAGGAAAACACCTTTGTTATTTAGATGGGACAGGCTGAGAGAGCTGGGACTGTTCAGCCTGGAGAAGAGAAGGCTCTGGGGAGACCTGATAGCAGCCTTCCAGTATCTGAAGGGAGCTCCAGGAGAGCTGGGGAGGGACTCTTTGTCAGGAAGCCTAGTGACAAGACGAGGGGTAATGGTTTTAAATTGGAAGAGGGGAGATTTAGATTGGATATTAGGAAGAAGTTCTTTCCTGTGAGGGTGGTGAGGCACCGGAACAGGTTGCCCAGGGAAGTTGTTGATGCCCCATCCCTGGAAGTATTTAAGGCCACGTTGGATGGGGCTTGGAGCAACCTGCTCTAGGGAGAGGTGTCCCTGTCCATGGCAGGGGGGTTGGAACTTGATGATCTTGAAGGTCCCTTCCAACTCTAACCATTCTATGATTCTATGAAGGATCTGAAGCACCAGAGGGTAAGTGGTTACACCTAGTAGCTCCTTGCAAAGTGCAAAATACAATCTCAATTCCCCACCTTGTTTGCAGCCCAGTGAACAGGTGATACATAAAGCAACACCCAGAAAAGCAGCAGGTAGGTAGAAGAATACCCTGGTTAGCATAAAAAGGTCAGAACCAGGAGTCCTGAGCTCTAGACACAGAAACTCTGACCCGCTCACTCATCCTCTCTCCTTCAGTGAAGATAACTTACTTTAGGAAGAGGCACTGACCACTGGGTGCTCTGAAAGCAGAAGTTAAAAGTCAGTCTTAGAGGATTAATGACATCTAAAAGTGATTCACCCTTTTCCGAAGTTTTCGGAAGAGCGGCCTCAGGTAGGACTCTGTCTGCTTCTGAGTGGCGCTGTTCAGCTTCCCCTGCACTCCCCGCTTCACATAATCTTCTCTGGCGTTCAGCTCCTTCGCCCAGACACCAAGAAGAAACTGCCAGGAACAAGCAAATCGATATCATAGTGCCATCTAGTGACCAAGCAAACAGGATCAGCGTTTTAAGCCACCACGGCAATGTGAGGTTTTCAGGGAAATCTGAATTAAAAAGGCAAGAAGGCTCTTTCAGAGGGATAAGAAAAAAATACGTGGTTGAGGGGGGAGTATGTACAAAAAGGCATCTACCAAAACAGCCAAGGGAACAACAGTGAAGGCATCAGCGTGGGGAGGATAGGGGGGGGACAGCCTGGAGAAGAGAAGGCTCCAGGGAGACCTGATAGCAGCCTTCCAGTATCTGAAGGGAGCTCCAGGAGAGCTGGAGAGGGACTCTTTGTCAGGAAGTGTAGTGACAGGACAAGGGGTAATGGTTTTAAATTGGAAGAGGGGAGATTTAGATTAGATATTAGGAAGAAGTTCTTTGCTGTGAGGGTGGTGAGGCACTGGAACAGGTTGCCCAGGGAAGTTGTTGATGCCCCATCCCTGGAAGTGTTTAAGGCCGGGCTGGATGGGGCTTTGAGCAACCTGCTGTAGGGAGAGGTGTCCCTGCCCATGGCAGGGGGGTTGGAACTTGATGATCTTGAAGGTCCCTTCCAACTCTAACCATTCTATGATTCTATGTGTGAGTTTTCCTCTCCAGCAGCTGGAACCAGCCCTGCTATTCACCAAATCCACCCGTGTCATAGTAAAAAACATAGCGCAGCTACAGAATAATTACTCTAGTAAACTAGAATTTGTTACCTTCAAGAACTTGGTTATGATGTCCATATCGTAGTGATCATCACCCTGTCCTAAGGATTCTCCCAAAGCCTAGAACAGGAGAAAAAAGGCAATTATTTCCACATTGTCTCAAAGTTCATCTCCACCACCACAGCAGAGTATGATCCACTGTGAACTGTCATCCAAAACACTAGTTAAAACCAGAATGAAACAGCTCTATATGTTACTGAGATCCATTAATCTATTAAAAACATGTAAGCAAAAAATGCCAATATAATTATTTCTGGAAAGTCAATGCAACAGGAATTCTTCATTCACTGACTAGTAAATTATTGGCATAATGAGCAGCTGTCTCACAGCACTGAAGCTCTCTCACAACACTACAACATCATACTACATTTAAAACCCCTTAATTAACATCTACCCACCACACACCTCAAGTTCTTCAATAGTAGTATTCTCCTCATGGACTTTCAAGTCATTCTGTGAGTCATCGTCTCCTGCTTCTTGGCCACCAACAATTTCATTCAGATATTGCTGGTCAATCTTATCCAAGGCAGCCTTCAGGTCATTTCTCAGGCCCTGGAAAAGAAAAAGTATTACTAATTTACAAAAAAACTCCTCAAGTAACTAAAAGCAGTTCAGTACTGTCATTGTCATTGGAGAGCAGCCCTGAGGAGAAGGACTTGGGAGTGCTCATGGATGAGAAGCTCAACATGAGCCGGCAGTGCGCGCTGGCAGCCCAGAAAGCCAACCCCATCCTGGGTTGCATCAAAAGAAGTGTGAGCAGCAGGTCACAGGAGGTGACCNCCTAATGGGAAGTGTCCCTGCCCAGGGCAGGGGGGTTGGAACTTGATGATCTTTAAGGTCCCTTCCTACTCTAACCATTCTATGATTCTATGATTGTGAGTATCCAACTTCTGCTTTAGAAAAAACAAATTCTGTAGAACATGTAAGACAGTTCAGCTTTGCTGTCCGAATTTAAACTGAATTCAAAGAAGAGCTTCTGGATTGTTTCAGCACTTAGAGAGCAAGTGCATGAACTTCTGCAACAGTTACACCAATGAAAAAGACTTTTTACCCTATTTTCACCAGAAAAGCATTCAGGGCTGAATCAACTTCTAGGAATTTCTTCAAGACATTTTAGCCAAGCAATGCACTGAATCACCCCAGAACAAACAGAAAACAGACCATAACCATCAACAGCTCTACAAATCTTCATGTCTGCCCTGAAAAAAAAAGCTGTAAATAAAGGAAATAACAGTCCTTCAGCACTATCACATAAAGCATTTATGTTGTTTCCCATAATTACCAATGATTTAAACATAGTAGAATATTTTATATAGATTGTGTTTAAAAGCCCCTAATCTAGCATAGGTGATTAAAAAAAAAATACAATCAGTTTGAAATCAGATATATATTTAAAGAACTGCTTTTAAGTAGAAGAAACTTGGCTTAGTCACAGTTGGAGGATTTGCATTCTTATCTTGAGACAGAAAACATAAAGCTCTATAAGGGAGTACAACATTTCTTACCCTAAGACAAATCCAGCCACCCCACTGGGAATAGATACTCAGTTATTTCCCCTCTTCCATCATCATACTCGACTGTCTGGAGTGCTTCTATTAATCATTTAGCAGTCTAAAAATATCTAAACCACAAACTAGTTATAGTGGCAATCTACATTTTAAGCAGCAGGAGTGACTGAAACATCTAACACAAAAATCCAATACAATCCTGCTTATGAGCTCACTATTTCCTAATACTGCTACTGCTGCTGTCATGGATGCCACTGTGGAAGGGAAGCTCTCACTAGATTTCATTATTTTTTTAAAGAACTTGAGATCTGTTTATCTTTTTTAAAAAGACTTGAACAGGAAAAGGTTCTTCTTCTCTGGGCAGCCCCAGCAAAGAAATTTCAAACAATTCAGTTTACCAGAAATTAGAGAAGAAAATCCAAATCTTCACTCTCTTAACCAAGTTGCAAATTTGGTCAACAGCAACCATAAAACAAACCCCAACTGCATCTCCTCAATTAACTGATCAATTCTTAAGACAAAAGGATTAAATCAGTAAACTATGATACATGTCTCTGCCCGTGGCAGGGGGGCCAGAACTCGATGATCTTTAAGGGCTCTTCCAACCCAAACCATTCATTTTTCTGAATCGTTTGCTACTTTAAAGGCTGGGGTGGGGGGAATGAAGTTTCCCTAACAAGTTATACCTCTGGAATCAAGGGATTGGAAAAATCATTTACATCCCAGAAAGACAGGATGCAGTGCTCCTCCTATTTACCCACACCTTCTCAGAGATACACAAACAAAGGACACTTTTAACAGTAAATGACTCTCTTTTCTGCTGGTTAAAAAGCTGGTAACAGCACAGGCCAGGCTGTTACTGCCACCTGGAGGCCTTTTTTCAACTCAAATTGCCTAGAAAGTTTTGAAAGTTGAACTGTCTAACATAAGGAACTGTAATTGCCCACAAAACCATGACATCTAACATACTTTCTCAGGCAATAAACGGGGTGGAGCAGATTTTTCTCTTTGCTCTGTACTACCCCACCCTCTTGAAAATTAACAGTTACTGAAACATACTTTTTGTAACTTTTATAGGGTTCCTCCCTGGCTATCCCACTACAAACAAGTAACTGCTAACTATCCAGGTCTTACCTTGTTCACTTCAGGTGCAAGAATTTCTATCTTCCTCAAACGTTGGAAGGCATCATAATCCGTTTCTCCGAACAGCCTGATGGGCTCACCTCTCTCTCGTAACCTCCTGATAACCTGAGAAGAATCAAAGCATTCCCTTACGCACACTTGTAAAGGAAGCAAAATAAAATCCAGAAGGATGGATTTATTTACTTTGCTTAGAATAACAAGTTGAGCTGGATGGGAGAGGAAATGGCAATATTTTAAGCAGTAGAAAAATGTTCCAGACACTTTATAATCTAAATATAAAATTCCCACGGTATTGCAGTGAAAGGTCATTCCAAATATTGCCAATCTAAATTTTGCATAAAACCCCAAGCCACTCAGTACAGTGTAAATTCTTCCTGCTCAGACTTGTTTAAACAAATACACACAAGTCATCCCTCTGACAGAGCTTAAAAACCATTTTCAAAAATCACAAAGAAACTTGAAGACAATCTCACTCAGCTACTTCCAGAGCAATAAAAATATTCCCTAATCAGGCTGCAAGTTCTCCCAGCACATCTGCAAGATGATTTGTTGAAAATTCTCACCCTTAAGCATTTGGTAAATATCAAGTCCAATAATCTAATGTGATCGTTACTTTAGATATAAAAACAGAGGTGTAACATCCTCCCCTCGGCTGGTTTGTAAAGTCATGGGTAGAGCCAAAAACTGAACTTTACTCTCCCAACTTCTTATCACTGCTTCGAAATCTCTTCATACCTACCACTACTCAGTGTATCAAGCAACAGGTTTATTGATACATGAACCACCACACAATACTTTGGTCATCAAGAGAAGTGCTTACACTTCATTTCATGCATCCACTTCATTGTGCCAACAGACTAGCTGGACAAGAAGAAACTAAATTAATTCCATCACTCATTTGTTTATTCAGTTCAAGTGTCTTGCTGTACATGGGCAAGCATTCCCCTTCCAAGTGTATCACAAAACCAGGGGTGGATGGAGCACAGCAACACCTAGACCTCGACCAAAACACGCATCCAAGTGGATCGTGAGGCACTGGAACAGGTTGCCCAGGGAAGTTGTGGCTGCCCCATCCCTGGAAGTGTTTAAGGCCAGGCTGGATGGGGCTTTGAGCAACCTGCTCTAGGGAGAGGTGTCCCTGCCCATGGCAGGGGGGTTGGAACTTGATGATCTTGAAGGTCCCTTCCAACTCTAACCATTCTATGATTCTATGACAGCAGTGACACAGTGCACATGACACAGGACATACAGACCAAATCTCAAACCAGACATGAAATCAACAGTCCACATGACTACTGTGATATCCTACTGTAAAAACTAGTAAGCATCTTGCAAAATTAAGGGGATGTGACATCCGTGGATGATCTCAGCTGTGAATTTCAGTATTTCCAAAATCAGAACTTATTCTGTCCTTCGGAACTTCCTGTTTCTCTTCTGCTTTAGGCTACAGATCTGTTTGTGAACTCACACTCACATAGGTATTTTTATCCTTAGAAAGGACAAAGAACACAGCAGCTGCTCTGGCTTCAGGACCTTTTCCTCTAGAAATGCGTGTGAACTTCCAAAACTTAGTTTCTAAATTTGAGTTTGAACCAATGAACTACAAAGAAAAGAAGCCGGGGGGGGGAAATATCTCAGAAGTAAGCATGCCATCCTCAGTATTATTCAAGCATAATACTGATATTCAGGGTACTAATCTAGACACCACCTGAAAAAGCTGTGAAATGTTGCAGTACATCTGTGCAAATCCACGACAGAGGCCCTACCCATACGTCCTGCCCTCTGCATTCAACTGCACAGCAGATCTTTGATGAGAGAAGATGATCATGAATCGCTGACTGTAAAAATGGAGGCTTATTATTCATCACACACAAGTCAGAAAAAGTACACTTC
Source organism: Thinocorus orbignyianus (assembly GCA_013400375.1). NCBI lineage: Eukaryota > Metazoa > Chordata > Aves > Ciconiiformes > Thinocoridae > Thinocorus > Thinocorus orbignyianus. The sequence goes on from VXBW01001219.1 coordinate 640,753, forward strand.
ACGAGAAAAAGCAGGCCAACAAGATGTTTCAGATGCATCTGCTGTGAATTTGAGCAGTCTTTTCATGGTGATTGCATTTACCTCCTGTCTGGAAAGGGTCATGGGTAACTTTTCTTCTGCCAGTTCAAGTTCCAGCACTGGATTTGACGAAGTCAGAGGCTTCTCCTCCTCCTCCTGTTGTTGTACCTACATTCAACAGACACAGTTACTAATGTGTCAATGGAAATAAGCCCATATGTTGATAGTAATGTGAAGATGCAAAACTCTGGAGCACAGATTTTAATACGACAGTAAAAACCTTTAGTTTCATATTTTTTATTGTCCATGATTGAATTTCACAGAACAATAAAAGCTTTTAAAAGTATCACTTTTGCAAGCTGCAGGAAACAGTCTCTATAGCAAATGGAAAGGACAATTGCTAAAGTTTGGCAATCACTCCAGCAAGCAGATGTCAGCACTGGTGCCCAAAATAGCAAATCCACCCTCTGCCTGGTGGTTCCTGCCCCTGCCCTATCCCTCCTTACCCATGCAGAAGTATTTACATCGCTATGTGATGAACCAGATGGGGGAAATCATTCAAACAGCAAATAATCTGGCAAACAAAAGACAGGTTCACTTCCCAACCCGCTTACATTCCTTATCCAGCTCACCAGGCAGAGCACATGCACGGACACAAGGGCAGAAATAAAAACACCAGGGGAGGGAGAGAGTGGGGCTGCTTCTTTCAGTGGCAGCTTAAAATGTTCATTACCTACAGCTTCAGTGAGCTGTGCACAATTAGCAGTGATCGATGGCTTCCACTGGGTTTTGAGGTGCTTGTTTAAGGTAACACATCCCTCTAACAAGCTTGCCATAGATTCTTGCAAGTTAAAAAAAGAGACACCTGCAATTCCTCATAAGGATAGGATCTCATTAGCAACTCCTCTTAATCTGAAAGAAGGTCCCTGAATCAAACAGAGTTTTCCTTCTTCGTTATTCAATATTTTAATAATGCAAAACAACTCTTTGATCAAAGTAACTTTGAGACAGCAGTCATGTAACTACAGTTCCCTTCGTAAGCTCAAATTTGACACTTCTGACAGCACGAGCAGATCTCTGGAATATTACCACCAGCAAAGCTGTGGATGCACCATCCCTGGAAGTGTTTAAGGCCAGGCTGGATGGGGCTTGGAGCAACCTGCTCTGGTGGGAGGTGTCCTATGTCCATGGCAGGGGGGTTGGAACTCGATGATCTTTAAGGTCCCTTCCAACTCTAACCATTCTATGATTCTACAACAGGGAAAAATTTCCAGTACTCACTCACATCTTGCTTTTTTCCTAAATTCCTTTTTAGAATTTATTTCCTTTCTGCTCTTGCTAAAAGGGAAATGCTGCACTTAATCCTACAGCACCCTGTAGCATTTTCTGAGCGTAGAGAATATGTTGTCATTTCCAGTCTGTATTCAGATTGATCAGTTTGATGAATGTACTATATGAATTTTTTGTATTTTTTTAAGAAGCTTTTCTGTTCTTTCAGGCCAACACACCCAGTCTTGCACTCCACTGTCAATAGGACTCCATGTGGAGGTACAGATCCACCCCTGTGGCTCCAGCCACAAAACTATATTCAATGCTACACTAACAAACACAGCAATCAATTCTATAACCATAGGTGTCTGGAACGAGCAAGGGAAGGACAACCAAATCAATGTTCAACACATAAAGGGAGAGGAAAAATAAAACTTCCACTGATGCAGGAAAGGGGGAATCGACCAGGGACAGAATATATAGAAGAACTGTGTGAAAAAAAAACAAAAAAATCCAAGAAAAAAAATATATAAAGAAATACACTCCCATGGCAGAAGGATACATCCGAATTTTAACTTACAAACATTCTTGAAATCATAAAGAGACAGCAACATTTGGGGGGAAAGATTTGATCCATTCTGTCAGCTGGACTCCGAGTTACAAGCAATATCTTTATCACAGTTACTGTGGTTTCAGTGCTTTCTTTTTCAATCAGGTCAAATTATTACAACTTATTAAGTCTAAGCAAAACAAAAAAAGCACCTGAATTTAAAAAGAAATCAGTCTATATTCTACATCTCATTAACACAGTAAAGATCAAATGCAGCAATCTGGAAGGCTCTAAAAAGGTACTTAATTTAATGAAGCAACTTATTATAAAACCATTTTCAGGGCTGCATTTCAAACCCAAAGCAGTGCTGTAGCAGCACAAATAACAGCATTTTAACCATCATGTAAGGTTCTAAAGAATTCAAGCTAGTGCTCAAAAAGCATCACACGTAGTCGTTCCCACTTGGAAGAGCGACTGGATTCACAGAACCCTTTCTCATGACTATATCATTTCTGGCATTGTGGCATTGATGTTCAAATATTCTACAAGCAGATCAAGGTTTCAGAATAAGTCACTAACTGGGTAAAGTTCAGATGGAAACAAGGCTCCCATTTGTGCCCAGTAACAGCAAACAAGGTTACGAGCCTCTATCTTCCCCCAGGGAATGCATACCCCCTCACATACAAATACAATCAGGCAGGCAGAGCACACACTTGTCAAAGAAAACAGCATTCTTTCCATTTCCGTAAACTATTGCCCTGACACGATAAAAGCCTTCCAGATCACTCATTTGTTTCAAAATGCAGCCTGGGTTACCAATTGTTTTCTAATATTTTGCCAGCAAGAAAACAAATTGCTGTTGCTGCACTCTTTCAGTGCTGGATGGTTGATGGCCAAAACCCAAATACAAATATATAGGGTATGAAAGTTGGCAGATCTTTTTAATGTGTGCCCACACTATACTGATTTCTTTTAGACATTTTGACAAGGCCATGAAAATTATCTGAATGGATAAAATTACCCAAATGTATCCATTTTTTGCTGATGGGGGAGTGGAGGGGGGGAAGGTGGCTGTATCAGATCCAGTGTTCATGCCTAACAGCACAATTTCAAAAGAAAGGAAGACAAGCTTTGATCCCAAGCCACTTCATGCTTTCCACAACAATAAATAAACAAATAAATAAAAGAAATAAAAGCCAAACCATAACACAAACTTAAGTAGCTGTATATCATGCACGTCTTTTTCCTGCATTGAAAATGGTTTTGGAAACTCATACCTCTCCAGGTGGCTTCTCATTTACAGGCTAATGTATAACATTAACAGATTGAACAAAGAACAACAATTATCATTAACAACATTTATACTGTTGATAATAAAATGTAGACTTCAAAGTAAACATATACACTCCTGAAAGAACAATTACCATACCTTGTAGCCACATCTCTGATAGTAGGCCTCCTCTTCTTTTTTAGCTAGCTCACTGCGTTTGAAATATTTCTTATTTCCCTAAAAGAGAGGACAACTGTTAACAGTTGACAGTTTCACATAGGTGGTTAAAAATGGCTCAAACTTCCTTACTTGATCTGGTGAATTCAGCTATATCCTTTCATAGAGATGGCTACATTGGCATGTAAAGGGAACTAGGTGGAAGCACGTCTGAAAATCAGCAATAGAGAGTGACTTTGCAGCATGTATGTATAAACAGGCTTGAAAGTACAATGTGTTCACCAGCATTTTTTAAAAACAACAACAAAACATCACCCTCTTTTATCATGTAAGGCCACGGTAGGTAGTTGTTAGGGTAAAGCTTCACTTCAGACTTGCACAACAAGGCCCAGGTTGGAGCACAAGAAAGTTGTTTAAATAGATCGTACAAAACATGCCATTTTACACTAAATTTAGGAGGTGGGAGAAATCACCTTTGCACAGAGTATTTTGCAAGCTTACTTACTGCACCTATGAAGAAACGTTTAAGAAGAACTTCCAGACACACAACAGCTGGCAAATGTGGTCACCCTGAAGCATTTCCCTTTAACTATGAGTTCTCTCAAACTAATAGTTCTTTCTTCATGCTCTGCTGACCTGGCCTACAACAGCCTCTAATGATAGTTCTTCACTTCACCCACTAATGCCAAAAAAACAAAGCACAGACAACCATAAAAGCGCTCTGCTGGGTGTTCTTAATCTAACCCGCTCGGCACACACAGCCCTCTGTGACTCTACTACTGTTATGACAGTTGTCCAGCAGTGGTGAAAAAAGGGATCCACACAAAGGTGGCACAGATCTGACATCTCTCAGTGCCTGAAATAAAATAACTAAACCAGCTCCCAAAGGCACACAGCGAGGCCCTGAAGCTGCAACTCTCCACCACTCCCAATCCCACACCCCTCCTGACTCTGCCCCTGATCCCACCACGGTCCAACGCTGTTTCTCTTCCCCAAACCTCTACCGGGGCCGTTTCTGACCCTCCCAAACCCCATCCTGGGCAGTCCTGATCCCCTCACGCAGGCCGCTTCCCCTCCGCCACCCCAGGCCTCATCCCCCATTCCAGGCCTCAACCCCATACCGAGCTTCCACCTTAGGCCCTTCCCTACCACCGATCCCAACCCCAGGCGGCTCCTGGGCCCCTTCCCGGCCGTCCTCACCCCAACGAGCTCCTTCTCCTCCAGCTGCTGCCGTTTTCGGCTGATCTCCCGCTTCAGGATATCCATGGCCGGCACGGCCTCCGCCACAACCGCCGGCGGAAGTAAAGAAGCAAAACAATGGCGTCCCTTCCGGACGGCCTCAGGCCCAGGCACAGCCCAGCCCGCAGCGCCCCCTGGCGGCTGGGAGGAGCGGCCGCGGGGGTGGCGACACTGCGATGGTCATAGAATCATGGAATGGTTTGGGTTGGAAGGGACCTCAAAGATCATCGAGTTCCAACCCCCCTGCCATGGGCAGGGACACCTCCCACTACAGCAGGTTGCTCAAAGCCCCATCCAGCCTGGCCTTGAACACCTCCAGGGATGGGGCAGCCACAGCTTCTCGGGGAAACCTGTGCCAGTGCCTCACCACCCTCACAGCAAAGAATTTCTTCCTAATATCCAATCTAAATCTCCCCTCTTTCAGCTTAAAACCATTCCCCCTCATCCTATCACTCCATTCCTTGACAAAGAGTCCCTCTCCAGCTCTCCTGGAGCTCCCTTCAGATACTGGAAGGCTGCTATCAGGTCTCCCCGGAGCCTTCTGCAGGCTGAACAGCCCCAGCTCCCTCAGCCTGTCCTCACAGGAGTGTGGGGTGACATCAAGCTAGCGAAGGCAGTAGTTTCAACTTCCAGGGTACACATGTGAAGCCCACGCTTTGGAGCTCCGTCCCTATCAGCTACCTCGGCCTTCTTGGCCTGAAGGAAGCAGAAACCAGGCATGGCACACAAATCCTGTGCTGTCTCAGGTGCACAGACAGCCCAGGGGACAGGGAGCGCAAACCTGTCCCATCTCTTGGGTGATTTTTAATACTGGCACCTGGTGAAAGAGCAGGGCACTTGTGAGTGCCCTGCAATTAAACCCTACACTGCTCACTGGTGCAGTTTCTGATGAGGGCACCCTGCCGTCAGCAAAACGGTTCTGATTTCCCTTGGGGTGTTGTTAAGCTTCCCAGGATGAATTATCTGGTGGCAGATATCAAGGCCAGGCTGGATGGGGTTTTGAGCAACCTGGTCTGGTGGGAGGCATCCCTACCCATGGCAGGGAGGCTGGAACTTGATGATCTTTAAGGTTCCTTCCAACTCTAACCATTCTATGATTCTATGATTTGTGACACAGATTAACACAAAGAGAGGCTGAACTCTGAATTTCATCTCTTGCTTTGCTTATTTACCTGCTTTTGTCCAGCAATTTCTGTCCTATGGCTTGTAAAGTCCAAGAGGCTCAGAAAAAAGCTTTGAAGAATGGGTGAGAATGGTTAATTCTCACTATGCTTGAATTCACCAGGGTCACACCTTCACTGGAAGCAAAGGCCACCAAACAGTGAAGGGTGCAAGTCACTGTAACTTTAGGCCCTCTGTTTCGCTTAGGAGCATCCTGGGTGGTGGCTGCACCTCTGTCTCGTGGAGCCTCATGCTATGGCACACAGCAGCTTCTCCTTCCCTCACTGCCAGACTTTTTTCACCTTTAGGTCCTCCCAGAGTTTTTTCTTTGCCTTTCCCCATTGCAAGCTCCATGACTTCAGTAGCTATTTCAGAGGGCTGTAACCAGAAATGGCTTTTCACCTAGGTTAGATAATCTGAGCCATGCGCCGTGGCTCTTTCTTGCAGAAAATGGCCCGTTGGTTTAAGAGTGTTGTTTAAGCCGAGGCTGGAGGGGTATGGATTTAGAAACCATACCCTGCTTTACCTCAGGCTTGAATGCAATCGCTTTGCAATGAGGAAGCAGGAACAGTCCCTCCTACTCTTTTTCGTAGTTCTCCTAAAAGGAAATTGTTTCACATCTGAGGGTGAATGGATCCAAGAAGGTCTCAGGAGAGAGGCCCAGGGGGAATGCGCCCACACTTGGCAAAGAGCATCAATCGGCAGGCTGCAGGAATACTCTCTAGGGGACTTCATGGCAAATGAATCCAGATGTCCGAGTGCCAGCTGCCTCCCTCGATTAACAGTAGTGTAGACATAACCTTAGACCTTGCTTCATTTCCTGCTCCAGTTTGACATTGTATCTCAATTAGAGACCGTACAAAATGAAGAAGCAACAGCAGCTCACACACAGTATTCACAAAAATGATGCGATCACTGTGAGGTGACACCTAGACCAAAGACCTCCCAGTTTATAAAAAACAAAACAAGCCAACAAGGTGGCAGGAAGGGTTGTAAGGGACAAGGAAAGCAGCTGAAGAGTTTATATAGGTAAAACAACTTTGGTGAGGTTTGATATTAGTGCTGTACCTCTAAAAGGTGTCTAAAAGTTTAATGTAAATCCCCTCTGGGATCAAGATAGTTGTTTTGTCCTGGGGAAGAGAAACAGTGATCTACGAAACAGAGCATCTCCCAAAAGAGTTGCTATATATATATATGCAAATATGTTTATATGTTGGCTCTGTTTTACGGAGGCCATTCACTAATATCTACTTGAAGAAGGAAAAGGAGAAAAACATTTCTCTTCTTGGAGAGATTAGAAAATCTTCTAATGTATACAAAGTGGTGGTGCCTTCTTTCTCTTTCACTAACAACTCCTAGGAGATCCACTCCAGCTTGCTCTCTGATTTCCAGGACGGCAACTCTGACTCCTTTTTGCCTTGGGCCCAGGGCAACATTTTCTGAGGGACGCGAATTGTTGAGATGGTTGGGTCAAGTCTGGGCTGGACTCTGTTGAAAGCTCCTCTGTTGCTCAGAACATCTTCCCGAGGCTATATCTATGCTGGCAATTCGTTACGGTCCCTGCCTGCTTTGTTACAGATCTCTCATCCTCTGTCTCCAGTCACACAAGGTCACAGAGTGGATGCCTGGAGCAGCCCTTGCTGGACAAACTCACGGCACACGTGGAAGCTCACACCGTGGGACCCTTGGAATCTGTTTGTCTGTACCACAAGAGGGTTCCTCCAAGTCTCTGTTGCTCCGAGAAGCTCCTAGAGTGTGGAAAGTGCTTAGCAGTGTGTTACGAAAGCAGACAATTCCTTCCCTGTGCTGGTCCCTCACCCATGCAATAATCCTTTTGATGACATCAGTGCATAAGATATTTTTAGCATGTGAAATGGGTACTTTTCCAAGCTGTATTTCAAACTATCAATTTATCATAAACGGCATTACTCTACTCATTAGAATCAATTAGCTCACTGGTATAAATCCTTAGCTTGATTGTTTGTTTTCTGCTGCTCCTGTTTTGCTTTTCAGGGCAATACTGCTGGTTTGGTACCACGATGGCTGCATATTTCTCTCTCATATGTGCTTAATAAACGTTGTATTTGCTGTCAGGGCTGTAGCCAGGCCCTTAAGCTCTCCCAAAACCACTTGCAGAGCCTTGAGAGCTCACTGCAACCGAGCTCGGGTCTGGAAGCAATAGTGTTACCTGTGCTGATCCTAGATCCAGGTTTCCACAGACCTCTGGAACAACCCCACGGAGTTAACCACAAAACTGCTTTGAAGTCATTCGCTCCACAGCATTCCATATGAAATCAAGACTGAAAAGGGAAATCTAGAAGTTACGCAAAATCTTGGAACATTTGTAAAAGCCGTGTAAGTAATAGAAATACAAGCTTAAAACATACACAAGGTGTTTCATCCCAATTTCTTGATGATTAAGTGATTGCTTGGCTTTATCTGCTGCAAGGCAACTGTCAGCTTACAGGAAGATTATTGAAGGCAGCTCAGAAAGATGTCGATTCACCCAAACAACCCAGATGTCATCTATTTGCCAAAGTGGTAAAGCTGATCAGAATGATTTTGGTCATTTTCAATTGCTGTATTCGGTTTATATTTAGCTGTTTTCAGGTTGTATTTCAATACTTTATTGGGTATCCAGTTCCACTTTTCTATTTGATATTAAAAGAGGGGAAAACCCCAGCTCAGCAGCGCACACTTTCACTCACACAGAGGAGGCAGAACGCAAGAGGCAGCCTTACAGCCGACCAAGACTGCAGAAAAACTCATTTCAAGGAGCGCAGGGCACAGATCACTCTTGGAAACCTTTTTTCAGATAGGTACATGGTTCCTTTTATCCATCTTCAAAACACTATAACAGAAAAAGAGATTTGATAAAATTGGCTTTAAACCATGACTAAACATGTCCGCCTCTGGCAAAGGGTCCTCCACATACAGTCTCGCTCTTTTCTTCATTTATTTAAGCTGTCCTTAACTTTTTGGAAGGGATTACCTCATCCAGTTCCCCATTTTCTGCCCCCACGTTTACTTTGTGTACAGGTATCTCCACATTCTCACATACACAGGTCACCTTCGTATGCATGACAGTTTGGGCTGGTGGCATTTCTGCTAAGGTTTGCAAGTCACACTTCCCAACAATTCTGGCGGCAGGGATGTGGCCATCCCCTCCATATGGTGAGTTTAAGCCACTCATAGTAGGTTTGCCATTTCTTATTTACCTTTCAGAACTGCCTAAGCAGTAGCAGACAATCTCCAGGAGGTCACAGACTGAGAAACACTTGGCCAGAGGGAAGAAGGGGGTAGCGCTCCACCACAGGGTGTCCAAAAGCCACTGGCAAAGACAAGAAAAGCTCAGAGGTGAGGCAAGGGCAGGAAAAAATCTTCCCACATTAGCTAACCAAGGTAAGTCTTGGTATTCATGCATCGATAGGGGTAAAAGAAGCAGGTGGTGTTTTAATTTGGTTTGTTTTGCTTTTTAAAGCATCGTTCTTGTGGCAAGTCAGCCCCCAGAGTTTCTGCCTGCCAGGAGAGACCTCCATAGTGTCCCACTGAAATGCTTAGGAAAGCAGTGACATCCATATGGATGTACTTACTGGCTAGTAAAGCTAGTGTGGCCTTTAGAAACATGCTTGAAACAACTATCTGAATGATAATTATCCTCTGGTCCTGATAAAGGAATATTTGGTGAATTGTTTAGGTTGCCTAAAGGATGCATGGGTCAATTCCTATCCCAGCAGCTTTATTATCTGTGAAACAAAGATTGCGTAAAAACTCATTATTGCTTCTAAAAAGCTTTACATTTAAGAACAGCTAATTATTGCCAAACTGGCCGTCATGGGAGATATCTGAGGAAAATTTTGTCCTTTCAGGGAAGAGTATTGGTAACTCAGCTTATGTCACTGTGTCATCAGAGCCCCTGATGAATCAGTCCCAAGATGTCACCAGGGAGACCAGGCTCTTTTGACAGCGCTGGTCATTTGGGACTGCTGAAGAATTCAAAACACCTTTGCAGGAAAATGATCCTGGGTTTTGTTGTTGTTGATATTTCTGTGGATGTTCTTTCCAGCACTTCAGCAGATCGGGGCAAATGACATTAAACAGGGAACATACTTCTTACTCCCAGCATCAGTCTGCACCACAGATATCCAAACAGCAAACTTTTTCCAGGAGAGATGCAGGACCAGGACTAATCTGCAAATGCTGACTGGTCACTCAAATTCCAGGCACTGAGGTTTGGATCCATGCAACAGCCTCTCTCCTCAACCTCCCCCAAAACAAGGTCTATACCTTAGAACCCTCATTCTTGAGACATTTTAGCTGTATTCAAATTACAGGCTAATAAACATAACAGAGAACTCCCCAAAACACCAAACAGATCTCGCAGGATGGTAGAAAAGCTCATAAAAACATCTACTTCTCTTCTATTTTTATGCGTACAGAAGATAAATGGTTGAGCATAAAGTATTGTACCACTGAGTTCATTAGCTTTTATCTAACCCAGGCAAGAAATCTCTCAAAGTTATTCCTAAATGATCATAATTCTGTGTTGTCAGCTTGATCCCTGCGGGATGTGCCCGTCTCAGAGAAAATACCCATCCAGGTGTGCTGGCTGCCTCAGCTGAGAGGTCAAGGATTGAATGGGTGATGGAGTCTTCAATATCTACACATCTCTGGGGGAGGGCCGCATTAATGAAAACGCTACTGCATATGTATCTTCCTGCTGAATAAAAGCATCATTTTTCAGATGTTGTCAGTCTCTAGCCTGACACAGATATTAAATTCACACAATCTCTCTTTAAAAAAAGTGCACGTGTGAGTAGATTTTGAACTACATTGTGCCTTGCAATGAAATTTCATTTTTCAGAACCAAGAAAGCAGGCAGATGGTTATGAACGTGTCTTCAGTTATTTCTCCAACCCGAAACACGAGGGCTGTTTGAAAACATTTAAGGAAACAGAACATCTTAGTAGGGGCCACAGCAACTTTTCATGAATTTATTTTAGCTTGCATCAGTATTCTCAGCTACAAGGATTATAATTTAGTAGAGAGACTCTCGTTGGGAGAGGAGATTGAAGGCGTTGGGGCAGCAGCCCTGCGAGTTGACAGGGATGCTAATAGAGCCACAGCAGAAGTTTAGAGAGCAGATCAGAGCAGCTGGGTGGGCTGATAGAGAGGATGAGGGCAGCCCAGAGGAGCAGTAAGAGGATCCAAATAAGTGGATTAGTAGCATACCAAAGCACACAGTACTTTTAGTTTTCAAACTCCCATTGATTTTAGTGCGAGTGCATCTACTAATGTGTGGCAGGAGAAACGGAAGAGGATCAAGGCAGAACTGAGACAGGGAAAGCAGCTCCCTGTGGCAAAGCTGGAAGAAGGCCGGGCCAGGGAGGCACAGTGTAACGTACCCACGTCAGTCTCAGGCAGGACTTAAGGGAGGATGGCTGCTGCCTGGGCTGCTTCATCCCGCAGCCTCGCAGAGCTGCCTGATGTCACTAAATGCTATTGTTCCCGCAGCTGATGCTGCATTCGTTTTCCATCCCTGGCTCCAGTGATCAACTCTTTCCGTTGCTGCACCCTCACATCTGCCACCAGCTGCTGTGACTGGAACAAATGGACACAAGAAACGCAGGTATAACCCTCTTTGACCTCTGAATCACTGGGCTGCCAGACCCCGAGCTGAGCTTGCTGCAGTTTGTGCCTGTAGCATTCATCAGAAGCGGGACCGCTGGCACAGCTGTGCTAGCATTGACCCCCAAACCACCCACAGCTCACACGTGCCCTCTCTGGCTTCACACTTCATGGCTTCAGAGGTGGTAGCAACACAGAAACTATACTCTGCTGTGCCTTTAAGTGCAATTACTCTTTATCCAGCACAAATCCCAAAGTTCCAGGCAAAACGAGCTCTACTCACATCGCACCAGCTCCCTTGGAGCACCTGGAGCACCTCCATGTTGTGGAGAAGCACAGGACACACACAGATGTGGGCAGGCTTTGTTGACTCTCCCACATTAGCTTCCATAAAAGCACTGTTGGTACTTTTCCTTCTTTATCCTCTAACCACACCTGGTGCTGAGACACCTCGGTCTCCCTACCCGCTCCTCCCAGAACTCAAATCCGAAAACTGGTTTGTCCTGGGGAAGAGTTAATGCCTTAACATCCAATTATCCTCCAAGCATCTGACAGGAGCGGATGACCACCATGCTTTGACTCTTACACTGCCCTTCCTTGCAGTCTGAGGCCAAGCTGCACATAAAAGAGAGTGGAAGAAAAGCTCAGGCTTATAGTCAGAATGGGCTTTGCATTCTGATACAGAAATATACAGAGGGTTTGTAACCGCGCACACAAAGAACACTTTGTACATAGATTCCATTATATTCTTTATTGTTGAAACAGTTCTGGAATGTTTTGGTCTCCCTGAGCTGGCAAATAGATGAAAACGTCAGTCCATCCTGTAGTTTCTTCTATTAGATTTCTATGAGGAAGATTAACACACAGCAGAATGGACAAGAAACTATTTCAAAAGAGCATCTTGAAGGAAAAAAAGGATCGAGACATCAGATGTCAAGTACCGTGACTAAAACGATGCAGGAAGAACTTATGGAAGAATCAGAAAATAAGGTAAACTGTACAGCAAAGTGCACTCCTTTGGACTTCTTTAGGGCACCCAGAAACCTACCTCTGTAAGGACTCGCTCTTCAGACACGCAGAGAAGAAAGGGAAGGTCTGTAGCAAGACGGCATGACACCAACCTCACCTGTTGTCATGTTGGGAGCTGAGAAAAAGTACTGCCTGTGAACTTCATATGACCACAAAGACATCACTGGAAACCTGCAAGGGAAAAATGCTCCCAGAGTTTATAAAATCCTCAATGACATTTGTAACACGGAACTAACCAAAATATCTAACCTAGGAACCTGCCACCTGTGCAGCTCCTGGTCTCTGATTTACCTCTTCACCATTCTTCTGCTTCCTAAAACCACACTGAACTTCTCCAGCCTCCAAGGAAGAGTACTAATTAGCAATCACGGCACTATTAACATGTCAGCAGCTTCTTCCTACTTCACCCAGCCTCACATGGATTCCTTGACATTAGACTTAAAGCCTTGGATCAAATCATCTGGAGAAAAGGCAGCTCCAAGGAGACCTTTCAGCCCCTTCCAGAATCTAAAGGGCTCTACAGGGGAGATGAGGGGGGACTCTTGATCAGGGAGTGGAGACAGGATGAGGGGTAATAGTTTCAAACGGAAAGAGGGGAGATTTATATAAGATACTAGGAAGAAATTCTTTACTCTGAGGGTACTGGTGGCACAGGTTGCCCAGAGAAGTTGTGGATGCCCCATCTCTGCAGGTGTTCAAGGCCAGGTTGGGTGGGGCTTTGAGCAACCTGTTCTGGTGGGAGGTGTCCCTGCCCATGGCAGGGGGGTTGGAACTTGATGATCTTTAAGGTCCTTTCCAACCCAAACCATTCTATGATTCTGTGATTTGTCCTCCACCATCCTACTTTCTGAATAATCATCAAAATACTGTAATTAACTGGACACACCTGTGAACCTGGAAGCAAAGAAAAAGTCTGGGACATCCTGATGTGAAGAGCACTGCTGCTGTTCATACTGAAGTATTATTAGATTTATTTTACTTAATTGGCTAGCTCATGATGTAGCATGTAAAATAAATAATAATAAAAAAGCATTTTACATGCCAGAAAATTGTTGGGAAAATTAACATCGGTTACAATGAATAGGGGATATTTTGAAAGTAACTTGCAGCACAGTAAAACAGCCACTAGGAAATAGTCAGAGATAATCATATGACTTGCAATACGCTGCAAGACAAAACCCTTATTTAGTTAGCTAATTTCATGGTATTTTGAAAAACCACATTACTCAATTAATGGTTCGATTGAGTAAATACTTAGCTATATATATAATATATAGCAATATTTATACTACTATACATTCTTTATATATACAAAATGCTCTGACTTCTCCCAATTTTCACCAGAAAAGGACTTACGCACACTTCATGTGCAATGGTAACAATCAGATACTGAAACATCAACCAAATTAAAAGCCAAAAAAATTTAAAAAAAGTAAAAAAAATAGAAATTAAAAGCCAACTGCCACTCAGAGCCAGCAGACTTTACCCAAAGTCACTCGGCTGCCACGGCGCTGCTGCCGAGGGTGACACAAGGCAGCCATTCTAGCAGAATAAAGACAACTTTCATCGCTGGGTGTCCCCAGCCAGAGTAATGCCATGGTGGCCGGTGATAAATGAGCAGAAAGTCCCAGGCCAGCTGTAGGATGTCCACCCCAAAACGCCCCATGGCCAGCTCACAACTTACAGCACGTGGGAGCCTGTAAGCTCTTGAAGTAGTTGGGGTTTTTTAAGTCACGGCTGAGAAACGTTAGCAGCAGAGGACAGAAAGCTTGGTTTTCAGCTACTGGATCCTCCTACATGTTGTGTGGATAAGAAGACTTTGACCTAAAGTCACCTCGTCCCAGTTTCTAATTCACTTTTATGCAGATGAGATGACAGGATCGGGGCCTAGGTGTCCAAGCTGGCTAATACTTTCATAAATGAAAAAAAATGTGTACAATTTCCTCATATATTAGGTTTGCTTGCAGGATCAGGCTTGCTCTACATGTAGAAAAGAATCTCTTTAATTCACAGGAAGAAAAAGAGAAATACTACTAAAAAGGGGATGTGCTAACTCTGGTAAAACACAACTTGAAACTGCAGCGTGCAGCCTTCACACTGAAACGTCATTTCGCATCATGAGCATCCCTTTAAGCAAGAAAATGCAGAAAAGGAAGAACTAAAAGGAGAAAAAGAGCAGTTGCTAAAACACTGGCGTCACTTTTTCATAATTTATACCCCAAAAAAATTCACAGAATTGAGTAACGGAGGAAAACAGAAAAGACCTTTTTATTTTGGTAGCACATTCCTTTGGCAAAGGCAGGATAAAAGCCCATCATGTGAGTTGAAGAGTAAATGAAGGCCTTATGCTTTATAAAAATTCTCCTATTGTCCCAGGAAGGATGAGAGTCAAACACAACAGTTTCAGCAATGCTCTAAGTCTTGTAAATAAAGTTAGCAGACAGGAATCAGCAGACTGCTTGGGCAGGAGTAAAAAAAAAAATAATAAAAAGAATGAGAAAATACTCCTTTTGTGCACAAAATTTAGGCACACTGCTGCATTTCAGACCTGACTTCACTGCGCTGTACCAGAGATTAATTGGACCCACACAATTTAGCAAACAGCATATGACATCCATCTACCTTTGCTGCTTCAGCATCCTCCCAAAATATATATAATGCAGGATTTTAAATAGTACGTTAGCCCAGTTTCCTTTCACAAAGTCTTACAGAGAAGTTTAGGAAAATTCCAAAAGTAGCATATTGATTGCCTCTGGGATTTTCCACTTAGCAATTTAATAGAAAATTACACCCTTACCCAATCTGCGAGGTTTCCATAACCTCCCTCATGAATTTAATTTTCCAGAGTCTAATAAATTTTACGATTAAGCGTATTTTCTGATATTGCTTCACCATTAAGCCCATTTCCTGATTCTGGTTTTTTGGAACTGGGTATACTGTCTGCACAGCACCTTTGCTGAAAGAATTCAGATCTGACTTGGTCTGCGCTCACAGTTAGGATACAGATTGCTATTGTTAATATTCAATTTGCCTTCCTCTTACTAATTTTGATGTCGTTATTCCAAGTCACAGGGTCAGTCAATATTACTCGAGCCAGCGGGATTCTCCTGGGTGCTCTGATGAGACCAAAGGGAAAAATCTGTGTTTGCATCTGCTGGAGTAGGCGTATGCAAGTATCACATACTCTTCTCCTTGTCAAAACACAGCCTGACTACACGTAAAACACAAGATGATGATGGGGGAGCCGTGTTTGCAGTTATCGGCAGTCATAACTGTAAAAACCCTGGGTCCTTCCTCTAACAGGCAACAGGCAAAAGCACTCCTGGCTGTTAAAATAAAGGTACACAAACAAATTTAGGCAAAAGCACTCTTGAATGTAAAAAAAAACAAAACCAAAACATGCTACACCAGAAAGAAGTTTAGCACAATACGTGAACTGGAAGCATGGCCAAAGGCGTCAAGTGAATAAACCCAGGCACTGCTTCCTGCGGTTTGGGCCACCCCTATGGCTGAGGTGACCTCCTGGGGACCACCAGACCTGCTGAACCCCACTCCTCTGGGGCACCAAGACCCCAAATTCCTCTTGCTAAACCAACCCACCTTTAACTAACAGAGGCGAAGCTCAGCATCCCTCGCCCCAACCGGCAGCTCACCTTCCTCCTCCAGGCCTCGGTCTGCGATAATTACTGTAAAACACGGTAAAACGCAGCCGTTACCATCAGCCGAGCCCCCTTTCTGGCTCTTACCCCCACTTTCCACACACCACAATCCCAAAAACACCAAGTTCAACCCCAGCCCCACCGGGAACGTTCCCCGATGAGTTCCCCCCTCCACCACACCGCCCATTTCCCCTCAGGGAACCCACCCGCGGGGCCCCGCAGCGCCAGGCCGCGGCCCAAGGGCCGCCGGCTCCCTCAGAGAGCCCAGCCATCCCCTCTGCCCGCCGGGGAGCCGCGG